>JAANQP010000358.1:0-22305 GCA_011320165.1 Fusarium protoensiforme | reverse complement strand
CACACACACACACACATGCTCGGATGCCATTATATTAATGGCCAACTTTGCTAACAGCATTATTTGCCTCAATCATAGAAACGTTCATGCGTTATCCCATCAATGGTCCATCAAATCTCTTCAATGTTTCTTATACTTGTTCTTATATTGCCTAGTTATCCAAAGGTGTCTCGGAGAGCTTTAGCTGTGACACCTCGTACTTGCTTGCCAGGCCATCAAACATCTTCTTCTCTGCTTCAGCAAACGGCAGGCCCTGCTTTGTTCGCTCCAATGCTAGACGGTATTCTGGCTCGCCAGGGAACAGCACCTCCTTGAAGCCGCCAGCGGGGGTTACGCCGTGCACGCGCTGCACCAAAGTATCCATCCGAGCACGAAATTGCTCAGCAGACATGAACACATCAGGCTTGATGGCAATGAAGCAGTGTCCGACATTCTGAGGCCGTGCTTCCTTGTACTGGTCACCAACAGTACCACCAAACTCGGCACCAGAGAGAACGCCAGACATAATGTCCATGAGAATGGCAATTCCCGATCCTTTAGGGCCACCAATGGGAGCCATAGATCCGTTGAGAGCCGCTTCAGCGTCCTCAGTAGGCTTGCCGTCTTTGTCATAGGCCCAACCCAGGGGAATCTTCTCACCGCGGCGAGCAGCACGGCGAATCTTGCCCTTGGCTACCACGGAAGGAGCCATATCCAAGATGTAGGGGACTTCGTTCTGGCTGGGGGCGCCGGCAGCAAAGGGAGATATGCCAAGGAGAGTTTCCTTTCCACCGAAAGGGGGCATCTGCTTGGCCGAGTTGGTGAAAACAAGAGAGATCATGCCAGCATTAAGAGCACGATTCACGTATGTGGCGGCCATACCAAAGTGATTCGAGTGCTCGACGGTGATAATACCGATGCCGTAAGTCTGGGCACGACGGATGGCATCGTCCATGGCTTTGCATGCGACAATGAAGCCGAAGCCATTGTCACCGTCGACGTGGGCGGCAACGGGTGTTTTCTCGGTGATGATGATATTTGGCTTGGCTCTGACGAGTCCACTCGTCACACGCTCAATGTATTGCTGGAGTCGGGCGAGACCGTGCGTGTCCTGCAAGTGAAGGATTACTTGTTAGCTACCTGGATTGGCTATTGCAGCTGATTGTGCAAACTTACCACTCCACGAGTATCAGCCTCAACAAGGCAGTTGGCCATCAACTCGGCATCATCGTCGGGCAAGCCAGACTTGGTGAGGAGAGACCTGGCGAAGGCTGCCGCATCCGCTAGGGAAGCATAATAGCGGGTTTGCGAAGCCATGGTGATGTGTTTTGGTTGCGTATAGTGAGAAAAGCTCAAAGAAAGAAGTATGCCTAGTGCACTAACAGGTCGAGGTCACGATAGAAGCAAATCGTTATGATGTATGTGAGTTTTCTTGTTGTCATGGTGGCTCAAGCATCATTTTCTAAAGCTTCTTCGGGCATAAGCCGACTGATGCTGGCTGGGTTAACCCTGCTATGAGTGCCTGAGGCAGCAGCATCATCTCTCTCCGCAAGCCCACACCACTTCCCCGCCTTGCAAAGGCTTATCAAGCGTTTGCAGAATAGTTCGTGTTGTGGGGACGCCTTCACGGCATCCCGGCTTTCGCCCCCGCTGGCTGTTCATATATCGGCTTTTCCCCATGTCCTGTCTGTGTTGAGCCCTCCATCTCCGATCCTCCCGTCGATGCCATCCTTCCAAAATGGAAGATCAAGGAGTAAGCCGAATCCAACTCTCCTCCAACAACCGGAGCTCTCCGACCCCGCAGTCGGCCCCACGACCGTCTGCATCGGCATCGGCATCGGCATCGGCCTCAGCTCCGGTTCCTGGTCGAAAGAAGGGGACCGCGTGCTTGCGATGTCGCACCCAGAAGATTCGCTGTGATGACCAACAGCCTGCGTGTGGTCACTGCGCTCGTGTGGGCCATACCTGCGTTCGTCCTGGTCTGGTTCCGAATGCCGGCACTCTGAGGTAAGTTGACGATGGAGGCAAGCTCGCTCTATGCCGACTAACCCGAGGATAGTCACCTGAGTCAGGTAGAGGCTCGTCTGCGTTGGCTGGAAGATGCCCTGCGCGAGGTAGCACCCGAAAAGATGGACCAGGCACCAACAGTATCACAACCAATCGAGGTCGGTGCTGCCATCTCCGACCAGACTCAGCCGGAGCCCCAGGGACAACCTCCACAGCCATCACCAACTCCATCGCACCCACAGCCGCAGACTGAGACAGTACCACATCAATCGCCGCATACCGTAAGCCATCTCGCCCACAACGTTCATGATTCCACGCCCGACTCCCAGACCGAAACCAGTCCGGCCACATCAACCCAAATCAAGCCCAATGAACCTCTTGCCCATGAAGTTGGACTCCTGTCGCTTGCCAACTCCAAGGAGTCCAAGTATCTAGGGCCATCATCAGGGGTGCCGTTTGCAAGGCTCATCTTTTCTGCCATTCCCCAGTCCCAAGGTCTTGCAACCTGTTGGGCAACACCAAGTAACACCGTCCCACAAGGCATCAATGCTGAGAGGGCAAAGCCATTTCCTCCAGATTGGACATCGGAAGTCGATCTGCAGCACTTCGTTGATGCCTATTTCGAAACATACCAGCCTCTGTATCCATTTCTGGACGAGGATGTCACCCATGGCTGGTTACAGAGTCTCTTCACCAAACATCCAGAAGCATCATTAGCCTTCACCCATCACATGCCTCGACTGTCCGAGATTGAGGCAAGCCTTTCACCAATATCCTCGGTTCAGATATTTCTAATTATTGCTTTGGGATCTCGCACCCTGGAGGCACGACTTTCCACCGACTTCTCCTCAGAGAGATACTTTGCAACTGCCATGTCGCGTCTCGATAGTCTTGCCCTGCATGACAGTAGCGAAGGTCTGCAAATAATGTTGTTGTTAACGCTTTGCGGTTTCAGCTTTGTGGATGGTCCGAATGCCTGGTTCTTGACTTCCAACATTATTGCAAGCTGCCTAGATCTAGGGTATCAGAGGCGATGGATCGAGACAACCGCTACCATGACGGAACATCACCAACGACAGATACAAACCAGAAAGACGCTCCGGAGTGGCATATTCTGGTCAGCCTATTCACTTGAAAGGCAGTTGGCTGTAGTCCTTGGTCGGCCGTTGACCCTGCGAGATGAAGCCATCGATGTGGAATATCCTGGGGGTGAACAGTCATTCCCAGTCACGACAAGCCAGGCTGAACCTCGTCAAGCTTCTGTGCAGAGCCCTAAGCGAGCCAAGGTCCAAGTTCCGGCATATCTTGTATCGCACTACTCGTTTATGTTCGACCGCATTCTCGCCGAGATCAAGCTGACATTATATCGAGTTGTCAACATGCCGGATCGCTTCCCCTGGCCTACGGACACGCCCACATGGCAGGTTGCTGTACACGAGTCTTGCGATACCCTCTACAATGAACTCATAAGCCAGTTGAAATGGCAATCCCGTCGCAACTCCTCGGACCATGGGATGAGAAGCCTTGAAATAAAATATCACCAATGCCTCATGCTTCTGTACCGGCCATCACCAGCGATCCCCCAGCCAACCATTGACTCGTGGCGAACATGCTACAACAGTGCAGTCAAGACTGTATTAATCTGTGCTGAACTGCAGCGATTCTGCAAGCTCAACAATAGCTGGCTGACCGCGCATAGCGTCTTCGTTAGTGGCATCACTTTCATGTACTGCCTTTGGATCAACCCAAGTCTATTACAGGAGGTGGGCATTGATGAATTTACAAGCAACGCCAATGCCTGCTCCACAGTTTTGAAGTATCTGGGCAAAACATGGAGCGTCGCTGCTGATGCATTGGAGAAGTTCGAGCGGTTGGTACAGACAACACTAGGTATCTGGAGGAGCCGAAACCAAGACCATATGACCGAGATGGAAGTTGGCCATTCTCTCATCTCCATGCATCAATCTGAATGGCAGACCGGCGTTCTTGGTGATGGTTTAGGAGAAGAAAATGCGGGTGATTTAATGCCTACAAGTGATTTCCCTAGCATGTACAACAACGTCGAGTTTGGGTCCTTTTATAATGAACTGGGGGATATGACGACGTGGTTCGACCTGAACTGGATAGGGGAGTTTGGTGATTGCCAGCCCTCAGGGAACATGTAAATAATTGCCCGGTGCTCCTGGCTCTCGTATATGTTGACGAGTTGGATGGGGCAAAGCAGGCGCATTCTGAAAGGAGTCACAGTTTAACTAGTGAAATGCCGATTCTTCACATCTTTGTCACTGTTGCGAGATTTATAACTACCGGACTAAGTACGGAACTCGAGGTAGGATCACCTTTGAGACCTTTACAGACTTGATGAGATGACAGGTGATAGTATCATATATAGGCGATCAAGTGACAAAACGAAATGCTACTCGGCTATCGAGCTATTTCTCCTCGGCCATTCCTGCCATTTGAGCATTGGACTCTTGCTTCGTAACATCAGCGACCCGAGCGGGCGAGTCCAGTCTTGTTGACCCACTGTAAAATAACGAGCGTGAGAAGGCCAAGCGATACCGTTCCAAGGGCAAAGCCAGAGTTGACTAACATTGCCAGCACGCACCGAGGCTTCCCGGAGTCTGATTGTTCAAACGAATCAATCCGCAAGCTCCGTCCTCGGGGTGGGTTACAAATGCGCCCAGTGTGGTTTAAAACATATATTCTCTGGATCTCCAAGTTATTGAATACCGTGGCGATATCAGGCTATAGCTTCTCGGGTGCCATGACAGGTCTCAGAGACCGCAAGACCTTCAAGAAGCTTGAAGTTCCTAAGATGCGCCGTAGGAGCTCCTTGTAATCCCATCCAAGACCATTTGCCGCCAATAGGGTCAAGCTTGCCTGGTCATCACGGCCAGGTCGACCGGGTCCAGTCATGTTCTATTATCACGCCAAATTAGAAAAGTATGGTTGAAGTTGACTGGCTTGGTCTTACTGGTTTCATGTTTACATCAAACAGGGCAAAGGGTGAGTCGGCAGAATCCTTAAACCTTCGTACGTCAATACGAATTGGCGCAGTTACGCCGAGAATGCTTGCTGCACGCTCACATTCCCTGGCCAGCTTGTTGTATAAAGGATCGGCTTCCCCGCTCTCAACTAGTCTGGAGTTGGCCGTGACCGCCACCACGCCGTTATAAGGTGCAATGCCGTCCAGGTGGTTGAAACGGGTGACGATGGGGAGAGACCAAAAGCCTTTACCCTCTTGCGTGGGTGGCATGACAGTGACGGTTGCTTCTTCGCCTTGAAGGAACTCTTCCACCATGAATGCCATCGAGTCCTTGGAGAGTTTCTCGGAATGCGCCAATAGTTGACTCTTGTTGTGGCATACCTTGACCCCGTAGCTGCCACGGCCGCGGATTGGCTTGACCACAACGGGATATGAGAGACTGTCGGCCGATTCGATGATGTTGGAAGTTGAAGACACAGTAAAGGCCCGAGGCATGGTGAAACCGCCGGTGGCTCGAAGGTAATCATTGACGAATTGCTTATCATCATACTTGTCGACCACAAGAGGACCCTGGCCGATGACTCGAACGGAATCCTCATAGGGATTCAGGCGAGTCGACGTCTGAAGTGGATGAGAGGCAAAAACAATGGTATTAGACCATAGGTAGTTTGCCCCCTTGTCGATGGCATCTAAGATACCATCCTCGGTATCAGGAAAACACCAATCGTTATTCTCCGAGGGATTTGGGCTCCTGGTTGGTGTGACGACCTCGATATCGTTGCATTTGCTGAGGTTATAGGCAATATCGGCACCTGAATCTTGATATCCACCGGGCTTTTTGGGCTTCTGAACGCCGTTGATGATCGGAGGATCTAAGGCCTGGTAGAGAACGGCGACTCGTGGAGGGGCGTTAGAGGATGAATATCGGATACCGGCATAGTAGGTGGCCGACGATATTACGCGACGAATGTGGTGGTGTGCAAGAAGCACGCGACACGTAACGTGTCGAGGCACAATAAGGGCTTGCATTTCAAAATGATCAGCCGGGTACAAGACTGTCCAAAGTCGGCGTGTAGAGCACAGAGTTGTTTGGGCTTGGAATTTATTATCTCACCGGGCTGGAGAAAGGCTTGTGAAGCGGGTGAAAGCCGATCAACGGATAACTCCGCCGGTCACGGGGCGATGGAAGGAAAGTTCATAACGCCCATTTCACTATTATTACGCAGCGACCCATTCACGAATGACAGACTGGGAAAAAGACGCCTTCTCCACATGTGCTTGTGTAACCCAGGGTAAGCCCCGCTCGTTGCATGAGCTCTGTGGGCTGGAGTGACATTGGCAGCAGGATATCGTTCATTGCCACGATTAGAGAGACGGAATTTCGTGGTTGTTCTGTAGTTCGTGTTCATTCCCTATCTATTACTCTTAGGTCCCCTCCGTAGGTGTTTGCAAACCGTTCAATCGTGACAGAGACTCAAATGCGCACATGTGTTCTTCCTCGGGCGCAACTTCGAAGTCGAAGCGGCACAAGTCCTCCTTGTAAGGGAACAGGTATGTTTGCGTAACCCTGCATAGTGAAATTAACCTTTGCATGATAAAAAAAACAAGTTTTGGGAATCGATTCAACTTACCAGGCGTGCTCCTTGCTAGCCTGATACTCGTCGAGAGCTGCTCGGTTTTCGTGATAGCTCAAAAGAGCAAACTCAAATCCTTTGCTTCGCTCAATGGGGTCCGTGACGGATGGCCCTCCGACGATCAAACGGTTGTCTTTGACACATGACAGATTCTTGAGCTTCTTGAGCTCTCGGACGAAGGTATCTTTGTGTTCTTGGGTCACGTCAGCCCGGAACTTGAAGAAGACTGATCCGTGTTCTATTAGCGACAGTTCAAATGGCCATTGATTTGATGGATTACCTACCCATATGGATGATAGTCATGGTGAAAGCTTTGCAAGTTGATCAGACGGACGCCGCTGTGCGCTGGTAGGCCCTAATATCAACAGGTATGGATGAATATGTTGATGACTGGTTCAATGACAACCTCGAAGCAAGAAATCACTCGGTAGTGGGATCTGTAGCAAAATCAGAGGCTGTGTCGCTGTTCTTAGTGTCAGTCGGACAAAACCCGGCGACCGTCTTTCATTCCGGCCGTCATCTGTTGAACCCTCGGGGGTTTACCGATTGCATCCCAGTTGCATTCTGACTTACCTAACTAGGCAGGTGTTTTCGTCGGCACATGATTGGACAAGGTGTGTTCCATTAAGATCTACGTTCTGGCGCGTAAAGTGAAAGAAACAGGGTGAGTGCGCCTATTCCTGTTAGTGGGATATTGAACGATCCGCCATATATATGGATGGTTTCATCACATCGAGGCCTTGCCGGCTAGATAAAAGTTTCGCTTTCCTCGTATATTCATTGCTTTTAGTCGGATCAAAGGTTGTCGGTCTCCTCATACGTCACATCAACCATGGCCCAAGCACCACGCAACTTCGTCTCGGATGGACAATCCGCCCTTTCCAGCGTCATCGAGGGCCTCCTGAGCCTAAACCCTTCACTCTATCTCGACAAGAAGTATAGAGGTATCCCAAGTCGGAGGTTTATCTAAGTGCTATCACATTCTCACCTATGTGTACAGTTGTGTATCGGGATGCTTCGGACCGAGATCAGCGAGTAACACTTATTAGTGGAGGTATGTCTCTTGACTGTTAAACTATGGCAAGGTCGACAAGATTACAAAGGTTAACATCCACAATTTAGGGGGTTCCGGTCATGAACCTGCCCACGCCGGTTTCGTCGGGTATGGCATGCTGGATGCGGCCGTTTGTGGAGCTGTTTTCGCTTCTCCCAACGCTGCTCAGATTGAGGCAGGCCTTGCAAGAATCCGATCTCCCAAGGGCATTCTTGTTATCGTCAAGAACTACACCGGCGACAAGCTCAATTTCACACTAGCTGCTGAACGCTTTCGCCTCTCCAACAGTACACCAGTCCGCTTGATCGTCGTGGCGGATGATGTCTCCATTGGCCGCACTCGCTCTGCCCTCGTAGGTAGGCGCGGTCTTGCTGGAACTGTCCTCATCCACAAAATTGCGGGCGCCGCATCAGTTGCTGGTATTGATCTGGATGGCATCGTGGCGGTCACAGAGTTCGCCATGGCTCATATGGGCACCATTGGAGTTGGCCTTGATGGATGCCATATCCCTGGGCATGCCAACGAGCCGCGACTAGGGGGTGATGAGGTGGAGATCGGTATTGGTATTCACAACGAGCCTGGCAGCAGACGTATCAAGCCACGACCTGGAATGGGTACTCTCATCAAGAGTATGCTCAGCAACCTCTTGGATGACGACCCAGAACGCAGTTACCTGAGCACACCTTGAAAAGAAGACCACAGTGTCGTGCTTCAGATCAACAACCTTGGTGGTATTTCATGCTTTGAGCTGCTCGCTATCACGAGGCAGGTCATATCACAGTTAGAAACCGGCTACGGAATAAGACCCGTGCGAGTCTACTCCGGCACTTTTCTGTCTGCCCTCGACTGCCCTGGATTCAGCATCACGCTGCTTGGCCTGCCCAAATCTTACAAGACATCCATCCAAATTCTTCACTGGCTCGATAGCCCCAGTGATACAGTGGGATGGCCTTGCAACCTCGATCAATCAGCATGGGCTGGACAGAAGCCTGTTGCTTCTCGCACTGTTGACAAGAGCCTTGCCACGACGGGACCTGTCCAGGATATTCCACTGGTCAAATGTACGAACCTCACCAGGATTTAACATGTCTGTCCCTTCATTTGCTAACAAGTGTTTACTGTAGGTAACCCTAAAATGTTCCAAGATATTCTTACGGCGATACACCAGTCTGTCGTTGCTGCAGAGCCAGAAATTACCCGTAACGACACAATCCTGGGCGACGGCGACTGCGGGACCACGCTTGTGGAAGGTTCAAGCTCCTTGATTCAAGCTTTGCAAGAGAAGCAGATTGACACAAGCAGCCTTTCACACGGCGTTCTCAAGATCGCTGACCTTATCTCTCTAAGCATGGGGGGCACATCAGGCGCCTTGTACTCGGTCTTCATGACTGGATTAGCGTCAGGTATAGTCACCACGCTGGGGGACGATGGTCTGAGCATCCGCACATTTTCTGTTGCCCTATGCCAGGCGCTCAGGAGTCTAGAACAAGTCACCGCTGCTAGAGAAGGCGATAGAACCCTGATGGATGCATTGAGTCCCTTTGTGCGAGTGTTCTCAGACATGGCCCGCGACAAAGGAAACACTACACTAGAGGTCATAGAAACAGCGCTATTGGCGGCCGAGCAAGGTTGTAAGACTACTCGCGGGCTTAAGAGTAGATTCGGCCGGAGCACGTACGTCGGTGCGGCAGATAGTCAGGGTATAACTGCTGATATTGCTGATCCTGGTGCGATGGGCGTGGTGGCAATAATCTCTGGCGTCTGGCAAGCGATTGAAGAGAATTATAAAGAATAATACTACGTAATATCTAGTTCTCCATCGCAAGTATGTCTCCCTAATATCCTTTGCTTCATGTGAAAGGTCTGATATGTTGACGGTGTATAACTAATGATAGGTTATGAAACCTCAACTTGCTTGACATGTATCTGCATAGAGCATACAGGAGGCACAGCGCTTGTGCATTGCTATGCACACACATCGGCGGTGATCCCTGCAAGTTTGTTGAACTGCAACTGTTTACCTTTCGCTTCATCTCTTGATTGTACCTGTCTCTGGCTGCCATATCCAAGCCTTCACTCTCCCAGTCATATTTGGTGTTTTACTCTAGGCTCTGGTACCCAACACCTCGCCTTTTCGTCCCGTACCCTCTGCACCCTGCTCATTGACTCACTATATGTGTTGCCCTGCGGGAAGTGGTCTCTAATGCGCCATTCCAGTGGCCTGTAGTTGTTGATCGTTTGCTGTCAAGTCCTGCGACCTTCAAGTGCAAACACCTGAGGCGATGCATTTCGGGTACTATCAGGATCAGATATTTTTGTCGAAATGTCATATCGGGAGCACAATAGACGACAGGAATGTGATAAGGCAAGGCCAGCGGGAAAATCTACTATCGCAACACAGTTAGTAGATAGAGCCACGGTGTTAGCATTGGGATATGATGCTATGAAGTGTTGATATTGTATTTTTTGTTATAGTTGAAGCCCAGCCCTTGATGGGATAACTGCGTACGGTAGATAGATTGGGGAGGAAATCTTTTCTCACATCTCGTAGCTAGTAAAGCTACCGTGTCACACAGAGGCTTATTAATTTGAAGCAACGCGACGGCGGTAGGATCAATACAACTTATATCAGTGCTGGGACAGCAGCGTTTACGGAACTGAGTACAACACCGAGCTTGTGCACATAGTTGAATTGCCCCTCAGTGAGATCGTCCTGAACCCAAATTCGTTGTATCATCGTTTTTATAGAGTTCAGCTTCCGAAAGTGAATGTTCCTCTCTGTTTTGGAAATGAGGTCAAGAATCATGGTTCGTTGGTCGTCTGCCCGCGCCTCACAACCGAGAATTAGAAGAGGGAAGGGCCATTGGCAATCTTCCAAATGCGAAAGTATATCAAAGGATCTTTCGATCCATGCGAGAAGATGTGATCTCTCCTTGGTAATGCCTGCGGATGCTCGCTTTAGGTAGATTAGGGTAGCCAGCTGGTAGAGTTCGACTACTCTGTTGGAATTGCAACTTGATCCCTTAGTTGGATCATTATTCAGATTGGTTGAGATATCGACCCTCCGTAACTTCCACTCGAGGAGTTTGAGATATTTCTGGTAGTCGTCGGTGTAGAAACGCGGGTCCGAGGGTTCAACAACAGCATCGCACACTTCGGATAGGAGGTATAAGACGTCATGTGGAGGGCCTACTAAATGCGCTGGCTGTATAGTGTATCAGATTAGTAAAGGTCGACAGGAGAGGAGGATAGATGGAGCTTGCCTGGGCCTCTGCGCATACTGCAGGCTGAAAGGGTTCGAAAGGGGTTCCTGTGGTTGATCCGGTAGCCTCCGAGAGATTTGGCCGCCAGTGACGCAGGCTGAAGCGAGCCAGCACGTCACAGTAATGGACCCAGCCGATGAGTGTGGTAATGTCATTGCTGTGGGCGGTCTCGTCGAGCCTGGCGCTCTTGATGATCTTTTTCGAGCCACACACATACCACAGCCAGTGGCTTGATGCTGCCGAGATCTGGTAAATCTAAGAAGAGGTATTAGCACGTAACTATGGTATTCAAATGCTTGGGCTGCATGCTTCTAAAGTGCAGAGGAGCATTCCTGCAGCAACATGACGAATGGAATCGTCTGCACCAATGGTGCCCTTAGTCGAGGCTGCTAATGCTCGAAGAGCTGCGATTTTGAGTCGATCTGCACGGGAATGATCTCTATCTCGGTGGTATGATGATAGCGCTAATGCGGACTTGAGTATTGCGGTAGCGGACGGTGTGTCGTCGGATAGAGCCATGCGAACGAGTACACCACGGATCTTCGGCGCGTCATGACCAAATGCCATGAGGGAAAAGGATGCTTGATACACGACTGCCTTATGTGAGCATTGAACGAGTATTTTAGTCATGATAGAGGGGCCTGACAGTATTCGAACAAGTCCATTTGCACAGGGTCCAGTCTTCCACTAGCCCAGGAAATCGGAGGGCCGAGGGCTGGTTGAACGACTCGTATGAGCTCTGTTGGCCGGTCGTCGGGGTCTTTTGAGGTAAGCTTTCTTATATCAGCGTACTGCTTAGAAGCTCCATGGTCAAAATCAGTGCTAGAGATCAAGTCGTGCATCTCTAAATCCCAAGTAGAAGCGTTGATAAAGTGCCGTGTGGCATAGTGACGCCTTTCTGCTTGTACAGGCCCAAGTATCGCCCGCCGAGTGTCACCTTCACGCGGCCAGGACAGCCGGGTACCATAGCCATGGCACTTTCGGCCTGCTTTGGCGCAACGCGTGCAGGTTGGGAGAGTCCGATCACAGAGAACCTTGCGGTCTAGTCAGTATTGTCAGTGGAGCTCCACATCGTTTCCACGCTTGGCCGTCGAACCTCTACAAGTCATACACCCTCGTTGCTGCATGAAGGGCTGGCGGGCTAGGATATGGCGATGATGGACGGATCAACCTTGAGTTTAGAGACAGTGCTGCACGAAAGATGTGGCACTGACTTGCAAATCGGATCAGAAACAGGCGGTTCCGCAATTTATCGCTCGCAAAAAGTTGCTTACGAGCACCAGTTATCTCGGCGCTTCTGTGTGCGGATTTGTAAGGTTGAGGTTCGTGAGCCGTCTTGATGGAGGAGTTGTAAGCAGCCACCCACGCTGACAAGTTTTAGCATCATGCGGGGGGGCCTGAAATCTCAATCGAGGGCAACTATCGGCGAGCTAACCATCTATGCGCAAGATGATTGGTTGGTGGGATCCAGCGGAATGGCCCAACACCAATTGCCACAACCCGATGGCGATGATGCTGGAGCTCGTCAGTCACCAAGAATTAATCGGGCGGGTGACAAAGCAATATTCGAGTTTAGTATATATAGTTATACCTGATGAGCAGTATCAAGATCACTTCTTCATCCAACATCTTCTCCATACAAACAAACCTTTTCCTTAACCAACACTCCACCAGACTCCACCTTCACTACTCTTCACCACTCCCGTACCATGGCTTCGTACTTAGTCACAGGGGCTTCCCGTGGTCTTGGGGTGAGTCGAGTTTATCTCCCAGTGACGAATTGAATTAATTGATCATCTCGCAGTTTGAGTTCCTCCGTCAGTTGTCTGACAAGTCAGATAACATTGTGGTTGGTCTTGTCCGTAACAAACAAGCCACAGTCGAAAAAATCGAGCGCGAGCTCTCTGGGCGGAAAAACGTGCATATCATCCAGGCCGACATCAACGATTATGAAGCCCTCAAGGTAAGTTCTACCGTTTCTACTTCACTGGTGAGCTAACCCTGTATAACCAGGCTTCCGTTGATGAGACTTTCAACATCACTGGTGGAAAGCTTGACTACATCATTGCAAATGCAGGTTTGGTCTCTGCTTGGTCCGCGTACGACCCTATTGGTGTTCTGTATGTCAACCTGCCAGCTCTACCTACTGCGACTCTTCTGACCGCTCCATAGAGGCGAACAACCCAAGAAGCTTGAGGAGGACTTGCTCACCTGCTTCAAGGTCAACGTAATCGGCAACATCCATCTATTTAACCTTTACATGCCACTCCTCCTTAAGGGCCATGGCAAGAAGGTTATTACTCTGTCCACGGGCATGGCCGACCCAGACTTTGTTTCCCAGTTTTCCATTTCTGTTGCAGCACCCTATGCCATCAGCAAAGCCGCCGTCAATCTAGCTGTTTCCAAGTTTGACGCCCAGTACCGAAAGGAGGGCGTCCTTTTCATGGCTATATCACCAGGCATGGTGGACACAGGCCACTATGATGACGGTTAGCTATTTCCAGAGTACCTCGGCAAAGATCATGCGCTAACAGTCCTACAGCGACCGAGGAGCAAAGCCAGAAAGCGGGTGAAATGCTGCAACAGTTTCAATCTTACGCACCCAACTTCACTAAGCCGATCACACCTGAAGAGTCCGTCGCTGCAGTCTTGTCCGTGATGCACAAGGCCAGTATCGAAGCTGGCAATGGCGGCTCGTTTGTTTCTCACTTTGGAAATAAGCAATGGCTGTGATGGTCGTCTACTTGCACGATGAAAGCATGAAGTAGTCAGTTGGAGGTGACTCAAAGTTGAATTGATGCATTCCTTTGCTGTCTACCTAGAGATTGTGTCTCAGTCCACCTGCTCCCTCCTAAACCATTCATGGACGCTCAACACCCATGCTAAAAGGGCCAGATCTCAGGCCTGTAGTTGTTCTTGCTCTATGTAAGGTCCTATAAAGTCGAGAAATTCTCCGCTTAAAATGTCCTCCGGATAACATGATGCCATGGTCGGGTCGCTCTTATTGGACTCGTTCTCTTGCGTCTGGCACTCCAGCACGGCCGAAAGCTTAGTGAAAACAGTCGGCGGGCCGTCTTCGTGTACTCCGGCTTCCGAAGCCACATGTCTGAGGTTCTGACAAACCATTTCGTTCTTGGAGACCGCAGGTTTAGACGACATAAGCCCGTACGAAAAGCACCTTGTGACCTTGCGAAAAGACAGGACCGAATGCATGAGTTGATAGATCGAGGCCAGGGAAAAGCCAGTATATTGAGACGGCTGATATGTAAAGAGCACATGAAAGTATGAATCAAGTGCTCTTGAGCAAGCATAAAAGTCGGTCAATATCTCTTGTGAGACTGAAGACGCATTTGAAGAGGTATATGGGACTGCGAACTCGTTAATTGCAAACCTGGCAAAGTGGAGATGAGAGAGGGCAACTGTTAGATTTTAGCGAGGATTATAGAAACGGAAAGTCAGTCGTTGACTTCTTACCTGGTTCCTATGATAGGGAAACTGCTTCAGCCCTTATCCTGTCCAGGTCAGCCTGTATTCGATCTCGGTTACTGCCATCGGCAGGCGAGTAGTGGACCTTCTCGAGAATTGTACGTATTTTGACAAGAGTTACAAGAGTCAAGTTTGCAGTGCCGTTGTTCTTGTCTATCAGGTCCTCGAGGTATTTGCTCATCTCGCTTGTCCAGCAAAATCTGTCGGCCTGATGAAGGTACGATGATATACTGCCCGTCCGATTGTTAGGTGTCTTGACTTTTACGAAGTGAAAGCTACTTACACGGAGCTCAAGAAATAACAAGCAAAAACGGCTCGGCGATCCTCAGATGTACGGGTATTCGGTGCTCATGGCTGATGAAGTCTGAGCTCAGAAGTGCCTTCAGCAGTGGTGGGTGGTGCCTTGTTCAGACCGAGATCGAATATGATCGTGGTAGCTAGTTGGATAAAAAGAGTCAAGAATGGTCGTCTTTTACTTGGAAGTTACCCCTAACATTGCCGTGAGCATTTGCAACACCAGGAATACGTGCGAGCCTACCAGGCGATGCAGACTAGAAGTCTTTGGAGTAGCTCTAGACTTCTCTCGAGTTCAGCTACCATACTTTTGCGATAATGGCTCGGATTTCGCTGTATAACTGTTGCTGCTTAAGAGTGGATTTCACCGAGATAGAGACGATGCAAAGCCACAAGAAGGGCGGTTCTGAGGATCGGGTAGCAGCATTTTCAGCGTGAGCCAGGAGTGCGTTTACCGCTTGCCCGTTACTAGCCATGAGGAGGGAGACTAGCCCATCGATTTTTCTCTCAAGTTGATCGCTACGAACGACGTTATCTTGTCTTCTTGCTTTCTTTTTGCGTTCTCTGCTCGAGGAATCACAGTCTTTCCCTAGACGTTGACATCTGAGTGACCGCGTTAATTTTGTTGGCCAGGGACGGGAGTGTTCTGAGAAACGGAACCTTTGACATGAATATCCGTCGTTGGTGGCCACACATCAGGATTTAGATCGGGAACATTAGCTACACGCCGTTCCATAGAGTGCGTGTCCAGCTAGTCAGTTCGTTGAGGAGAGTTATTCGTAGTCAGCTCAGCGTGATAACCGCTTTGGATGACAAAAGATCGCGGGCCGTAGTCGGCGTCGGATATGGGAGCGGCAAGTAGGAATATTGGCGGCGTTGAGAGACAAAGTCTCCTCTTATTGGTCTTGAAGCATCGGATATTCCGGTGGATCGGGGTTCCGACGGCTAAATCTCCGATCCAGAGTCGGCGTTGGGAAGTTTAAACCTCCGAGCGCCGATACCGAGCTCTCTCGAAGTGCTCGATAACACAGGCTATATAACCATCATAAACAAACACTCTCTTATTGTTCTGCATTCAAAATCATCACGTTTTGAATACGTTCAAGCGCCACAATACATCACAACGTACACACCAGCAACATGACTTCCCTTCACAATCTATCATTCTCCCTGGCGGTTCTCTTGTCCAGCTTCATCACGATGCTATGCTCCAAGGCACCCAGCTCTACTCCACGAGCAGGCTGGAATCAAGATCGACTTGGCATTTACGCTACCCCTGCCGCAGCACTCTTCCGGCGGCTAATGGCCGGGGGAATCGGTCTCGTTCATGGATTTCTTGTACTCAAGACTTCCAGCGCCAGCCCTATTTGTCCACATCCTGACAATCCTAGCTGGCAATTTTTCGGCTAGAGCCCGTATACCTTGGTGTGCCTCATCTTGATCACCTGTGTTGGCGGACCCCTCCGTCTGTTGGCGTTTGCTCACCTGGGGGGCAATTTCACATTTCGCCTTGGACCACCGAGCACCTTGACAACGACGGGAGTATACCGATACATGCAGCACCTAGGCTATACTAGACAAATTATCGTCTTGCTAACAAACATGGCTCTTTTCTTGCGGTGGGATGGAGCACCAGGTTGCTGAATTTCTGAGAATTTATACCAGAGACTTAATGGTTGGGGTTTTCTCTTTGCTGGTATCATTACCTTTGGTATTGCGAAGAGGCTTTTAATGAGAACCAAGGACGAGGAGGAGATGCTGCAAAACACATTCGGCGCCGAATGGATCAAGTGGCATCAGTCTACCAAGAGGTTCATACCCGGCGTTATCTGATCTCCTAATACGCCCCTTTGCATAGGTTTGGATGGGCAACCATCCCACCCTGCTTCTGTATCAGAGAGACCCGTGCTAGGACACGACATGGGCCTGGAACCGGCAAAAATTGAAGCAATCGATTGTTAGAACTTGAAAAGACGAGATGTATACGAGAAATCTGGTGGGGTTAGGCGAGTAAATTGAATTGGAATGCAGGTCAAACAAACTTGGCATGGTTCGACGCTTGTCACGCCAGTAACTGAATCGGTGAATGAGTCACAGGCCGTATTCTGGATCCCCTCCACAGCGTCTCCCTTCACTTAAAATAATTCTCACTGCCCTTGAATTCACCTATCCTGCATCACAACCCCTCATCAGTGTTAGTTCCGCCAACTACTCATCTCTCATTAATCGACATGGATTACGATACGGAAGAGATCGTCAATGCATTCCGGTCAGCACGGCTCCAATATATCCGGGCCGACCAATCAGACAGCAATTTGCAAACATTTCTGCCAACAATCGAACAGGACCCCGTCATTCAGGCCCTAGTTGCGCCGACGATGCTACAGCCCAAGGGCAAGAAAGCCTTTGACAGTTACCTTGAATCCGTCGCCAATTCTTTGCTGGGCGTGGCGATATGCCTATTGCCTGAAGAGGAGAAGCGAGTCCAGCCAGAGAGCGATAAGAGCGGCGAAGAGCAGGAACAAAGCCCAACCATCATCGGCATAATGTGCATCGGCTGGGGAGGCATCTCACCATCTGTGGCTCACCACCGCACTGCCGAAATCGGAATAAGCCTTGCCAGGCAATACCAAAACCGTGGGTACGGGCGCGAAGCCATCAACTGGATGTTGGACTGGGGATTTAGGCATGCTGCCCTTCATTCTATCGGCATAACTACTGCCTCCTACAACCCCAGGGCTGCACATTTGTACGAGAGTATGGGCTTCAAGCCGGAAGGGCGGCGAAGGGGGACAATCTGGCAAAACCGCAAGTGGTACGATTTGCTAGAGTTTGGAATGCTTGAAGAGGAGTGGGAAAAGCTAAGAGGGATTACTCCATAATGTATGACAACGGTCGGGCTCGTGTTATGTGCTACTAGAGTTTACGCGAGAAATCTACTGCATATATTCCTATCCAACAACGCGAGATAACCTAGCCTTCCACATGCAGCAAGACAGGTATTAACATTGGCTGACCCCTGCAGACAGCTTCAATGACCATGATAACTAGCCTAATGGCAGGTATTCAGAGAGGCCCCCCATCCTTGCCTACTACGGAACCTAGAATGTCTCACTGCACAACCATTTGACTGATCGATGTAGCAATAACGTTGCTGTAATGGCAATCGGGCTCTGTAGGGTGGCATTGGAGGATCCAGCTTGATTTCAAGCTGGTATTGATTTGTAAATATTAAGCAAGGACGATGGCAGCCTAGGTAGATCCTCTTAGTTGAACTGGTCGAATGATTCCGTATTGTGCACAAAATCCAGCCAGTGCAGCTTGACCCTTGGACCGCCGATGCCTGCAAGAAACCAACAAAACAACCGAAGCTGACCCGGCGTTCTGCCCGCCCCGATTGTGCAATTAAATAACAACGATTGTCCTCCCGCACACCACTCAACAACCACTTTCTCGGTTAATGTGTGCCCCAAGCAAACGTCGCCAAGAAACCAGCTAATCATGGCGAATAACGAAGCTCGCTCGGCCTGGTCTGGGTCTACAGGATCAACTTCTATCTCCTCGAGCGACCGATCGTCCGAATCCTCGACCCAGGACTGGCCTCTCGACAAAGATGATGCGTTAATACCAAGCCCTACCGATGTTCATCGTACCTTCTGTGACGGAAAGGCGACGTGGGAAGCATTCTTAGACCAGGCGAACATGATACCCCCAGGCCTCTGGCCAACAGATGCATTGGACCCATACATCACTCTAGCAGACGTCCCGAGTCTGCCAGAACAGCTGCCTCGCTGCGATTGGCTGTACGGCAGGCCATGCTGGGAACTGCCTCTCAATCTCGGAGGTATAGCATGCGAAGACCATCGCCCAGATAGCAATACCGCCCTTACCTACGGTCGCCGAGTCATGTTTCGATTACAGCTCAAGCATCCAATCCGCTGCGATATTTGCCCACATGCAGCATCATATGCCCTGGGTGTTGGTTCAGAAACAACCAACAGCCTCGCTGTATTGGTCATGTGCTGGTCATATATCCTTTCGGTTCGACTTCTCGAGATGCAAGGTCGGAAGGTACGATATAACATGGATCGTCTGTGGCCCGATACACCTCAACGCCAAAGCGGACATGTGGTCAATCTCGATCTCGAAGGCGCATCGCCCTCGCTCATCAGGTGGCTCTGCGCGATCCTCAGTCCCAAGATGGGTTGGCGAGCCATGGATCAAGGACGACTACCACCATGGGCAACTTCTTTCACGAGAGACGTCAAACTTGGCATCAAGGCTTCAATCCCAGCAGTAGAACTCCGGTTGCCCCCGAACTCTTCTGAAGCTACGGAACTTCTCATCGAACTCTGCCGGCTATTCAATCTTGGAGCCGATGCGACTGGTGCCTCCCAGATGGAACCGATGCCGCCCTACAAGGCATCATTCTTAGCCACTCTTGTGCTCCCTTTTTATAACTTCGTGGACCTTCAGCCCCGGCTACCTCCTCCGCATCTTACCGGGCCACAGAGAAATGGAACATTCAGCAGTTCCCATGAGCAGAGTATTCGGGGGTATCTTGGTAATATGCGATATTTCATGACTCTCAGCGCCCATCCTCCTTCGATTGGATCTATTCTGTGGAGCATCTTGTGGCAGCCAGATGTTGATTGCAATCTGGTCAGCCCGTGGCTCGCATCAGTCTTAGATACGCTGGAGCCAACAATCCAGCAAAAACGAGTCGAGCTCTTGGTAAAGGTCTTTCTTTCCCGCCGACCGCGAATTGCCATTTGGTGGGTGGCTCTCTTCTTGCTTGGCGACCTATCTATCCTCGACTGGATTCGACGATACGCATTGAAACTGGAAGAGAAATACGGATCTGGATCGCTATCGCCACCAGATCCGATGGTGTCTGCCTGGACCGGATGCAAACAGTCATTCCTGGATTTCGATAAGGATTCTCTTTATATGGAACCATCTGATTCGGTGTCCAGAGCCGACCTCCTTCGGTGTCGCTTCGATCGTAAACTTCAGGATTCGGCTAGCATAAGTCTATCCTGGCGACCCTTTGGACACATACAGAAGGGGCGGGTTGAACTCGAGCTTTGGTCGCAACTCGAAACCAAGTATACTCGCAAGTATCACTCATTCACCTGGTACCTTACTAAGAAGCAACAAATCTCCGACAAGGGGTTTCGAACTTGTACTGGGCAAGGTGTGAGGAACGTGCCAGATAACTTGGGAATGCGCACCTCCTCCGTCGAGTCTCCAGAGAGAACTCACCAAGCCATTAATGTCCGGCCGTCGAAACAGTCTACTCTCAGGATGATGTCCTTTCTCGTAGAAGATGCTATGGGTAGTCGTGATTGGGCGAATGCTGGTCTGCCGAGAAAGCGTGAGCAACTCCACTGGCTGCGCGAGTGGGAAGGCCTCGATAGCATGGATGTGGCAACGGCCGGACTCAATGAGGGATCGGCTAAGCCTCCATCGTGGTTCCTTGAGGAATGGATCAAGGGCAAATATGAATGACAGCAGGCTTTGTGGAAGTGGCGAACCCGATTAGCGCAGGTTGCTCCAGGAGTTTGAATGACAGCTGATGGCGTTGAGAGGTCTGGGGGATTCAGGCTGATGCGGCTCCAGTAGTGCCGGATCTCTACATCATCGCAAGATTATATCGCATGACGACACATCCGCAGTTAATGACTTGGATGCATTGCTGCTCAAGGAGACACGGTGGCATGCATCCGAGCGGGTCTTTGGAAGATAATTTTTAGAAACCTTGAATCCTCCTGTCACAATTAGCGCCTGTCTGTCCCTGGCTCTCACGCGACTGTTCTTGGGTTAATTCTGGTAACCCACTTGAGCTAATTTTAACATTAGATGGACCCCAAGAGTCCGCGGGTCCATTAACCTATCTACCCCTGGTATGGGGTGCACCCATTAGTAAGAGACGTAAAAGCGATATTCTGTAATTCGTCGATGTCCTTACTGATTCATGTATTCTCAAAGCATTTCACGGGATTGTTCCTTTCGACATATGAATAGCTGTTCCGCTTGTTAAACGGGGGCCTATTCCTGGGAGCAGGAACAGAGGAATGCTGTTTTCTCGTTCCGACTGTTCCCAGGAACAGGGAAATACTACTTTCTTGTTCTAACTCTGTTCCTGGGAATAGAATAATCCTACTTTCTCGATCTCGTTTATTCCTGGGAATAGAGCAGCACTGCTTTCTCCCTGACTCTGTTCCTGGGAACGGGGTAATCCTGCTTTCTTACTCTAACTATTCCCAGAAACAGAGGAATACCGGTACTGCTTTCTCGTTCCGATATTATTCCCAGGAACAGAAATTTACTGCTTTCTCAATCTAGCCTGTTCCTGGGAACAGAGCAATACTATTTCCTAGCTTCACCAGTTCCTAGGAATAGAGGAATACTACTTTATCATTCCAGCCTTATTCCCAAGAACAAGTTAGCAAAGACATCTTAGATGAGAGGTTATGCGCGCAACTACGCTGGGGCATCATAGTCAAAGCATACAACAGTGCAGGAATCTATATGCAAGTAATGCTGCGAACGACGATCGGCCTCCGTAGGGCCTACCGGGGTTGCATTTGCGGAGGCTCATGAGTGGGGTGCTGCCTACACCGGACAATACTTTAGGCAGACCTGTTGACGTAGCCTGAGTCGCAAGTGAATCCGCTGGAGCAACGAACCGCTCATGCAAACATCAAACCAGCACATTCTAAGGCTTACGTACGCAGGAACAAAGCCAATGGTGTAACCTACCTGCGTCAGCTAGAGGGCCCCGAACTGGGCTAAGCGGCTAAAGTGCTAAATAGCAAACTAAACCATATAAGCGCGCACCTTAGGCATATAGTGGCGTAACTAAAAAAGCGAAAAAGGGTTAATATTCTAGGGGCATACTACCCTATTATAGACTAGCTCTTATTCTAAAACGACTTCGTCTCGTCTTCCCTTTCTAATATATTCTAAAACATAATCTGCTATATATTAAGGTAGCTATAAATATGGCGCTTCTAGCAGGGGTTAACCCAAATATTATTCCAACGGGAGAGCAATTAAAGATCCTACCACCGAGCGAGTATAAGCCCTATACTTCGGCCATTAATATAGCTATGCGGACTAATGGTTCCCTAGTCAGTGGGTTCTATTATCCCGATGTTTTTCCCCTCCTCTAGCGTCTTATAGCAAATTAATTCTTAACGCTAATCACCCGCCCTTTTTCATATAAATCTATTAGCCTCTATAGAAGAAATCAAGAGGCTGCGGAAGTAGCTACGAGAAGAATAACGCCTACGCGAAATCGCTAAAGGTCGCGCCCTTGATGAATAATACTAACGAGAAGTAAAGTAATACCGACGCGAAGAAGAGTAGCGCCGACGCGAAGAAGCTAAAGAACGCGCATACGCATTATTAAACCCGTGATAAGTAAATTGCTTAATTGTGTTCTATCTAACTGATTCTTGCCCCTCTTTTGGGCTAATTCCTTATGCTATTCTTATTTAAGATATGTTATATCACGTAATACTCCCCTTCTAGTTCTAAGGCTCATTTAGTTAAAACGCATTGCGGACTGCCCTATATACTTTTATATATATA
>JAANQP010000357.1:0-35191 GCA_011320165.1 Fusarium protoensiforme | reverse complement strand
CCCCCTCCTCCCCATCCTCCCCTTCCTCTAGCTCCTCCTCCTCTAGCTCCTCCGATTCGGATTCGGATGGTGGCGTGCCCCTAAATTCTCCCAGCCAGTCTTCGTCTTCTGGGTCCGAGAGTGACAGTGGTGCCCACGGCTCCTCAACCTCTCCTCGCTCTGGGAGTTCCTCCAGATTCCTCGTCTCCGTCCGCTCTTCGGGTCCCTCCCACTCTTCGGGTTTCTCCCGCTCTTGGAGCTCTCCCCGTCCGGGAGGCATCAGTGTCCCCGATTCCAATCCGCCAACACTTTCCGACGATGACGAGGACGAATCACCTCGGGCAGCCACGCGTCGCATCCAGCCCGGCTGCGCTAGCGACTCTCTGCGTAAGCGACGACGATCTGAAGACGACAGCAGCGATCCCCAGGTAGTCAAGAAGCCTCGAGTGGAGGAGCAGATTTCCTTCTGTCGCACGTACAATCGCCCCTTGGGCAACCAGAGCGACATTGCTCCCCAAACACTCGAATACCAAGCGGAGGAAGAGGACCTCTACTCTCCCACGTACCCCATCCCCGTCACCGAGCAGAGCGACCTCGACCCGTTCCCTTCGCCGGAGCCCAGTAGTACCAGGATCCCCGGGCTTGCCTTCCTGGATGTTCAGAATGTAAGCATCAACACTGACAACGAGAGCCCCAAGGTTCTAACACCTATTGAGCCCCCGGCTGATTTCGACAGTGAGATTCCTGGGATCTACGGATCCGGAAAGAGGCCGCGTCTGCACTATGACTGGTATGAGCAGTACCATCGATTCGGGCCCGATTGCGAAAAGGTCCACGGCTGCCAACACGGCTACCAACACGGCCGCCAATACGGCCAATTCTGCCACCAGTGCCACGCCGATTGGCACAAGGCCTGGTCCCATTACTTCAAGAGGCAGGACGAGATAGACGCTGCGGTGGATGCGATGGCCAACTATGACATCCGCAAGGGGTATTTGGGGACGGCACTGGGATTCGAGCACAGTCCAATGCCGTTGATCGAACCAATCCCTCCCCGTGGGGGCAAGATCCGAACTCATCCTGCTCGGATTGCCAAGGAGAAGCTGGCTTTGATGGAGAGGATGGCAAGGGAAGGCTGAAAAGAGGATGAAGGATCTGGGTGCATCGGATTGGAGTTCATGGTTGCTTATGCTTGCTTCGCATAGTTAGACTTGGTGTTCATTAGATCGTCGGACTGGGAGTTCATAGACAAGGTAATAACTGATTTTGACTTACACTTTTGGCTTTTCCAATATCTCCCATGCTTTTGAGTTTCACTCGTGAATCGAAAATGGTGACGCCAAGTCAGGCTCACAGGCCCATATCCTCGTCGCTCGCCTCATCAGACTCCCGACCCGCACGTTCTTCGTCTTCCTCTCTTCGTGACACCTCCACACTGGCACCGATCTTTCTCACTCCTTCAACAACGCCAATGACAAAGCCTCTGCTCTCCGCAAGCTCCATGGCGCCCACTCCTCGCAAGCTCATGACGCCATCCACGCCGCTCTCCAGCTGAGCCGTACTGGACCGCATCTTGGCAGCTCTCACCTCCTGCAAGTCACGGAGGAGTGACCGCACCTCGGATGAGAACGTGATGTCATCTCCGGCGTGCGCGAGGAGCATCTCTGCGACCTCGAACCAGTGGTAGGGCAAGGCTCCTGGGGGTGCCTCTGAGGTGCAAGACGGCAGAAACGGCGGTGACAAAACAGTATCATCCATTCCGAATGGATTCACTCTCCGTGCATTCCCTTGACCATCTCCTCGCACGGGTGGTGGTGGGGGCGGCGCCCAGCCCTTGGGGTCGATATTAATCTCGTGGTTGATGATGTTGCGTAACGAGTCGGGATGGAGCCAAGCCGGGGGCACGATATTCGCTCGTCTCTGCTTCTTGAGTAGAATCGCAAGCCAAAGCGGCAGGTTACTTCGATGCGGCGGCCGAAGAGTTGGTGTTGTGCCCTGTCAAGGAGGTTAGAAGCCAAGCATCCACGCGACAGGGCGCGCTCGCTCACAGCAAGAAGATCAATGCTCTCGAGGCGTTGGCGGGGAACAACGGTGACGAGCTCCATTTCGCACAGAAAGGCGACTTCGGAGGGGATCAACCCCGAAGGTAGTGGCAATGCCATTTCGATCGAGGATTTCCAGGTATGAAGTTGGTCAAGTTGAGTTGATGCACAAGCTACAAAAAGCTGCCCCTCTTCGCGTTGTAGGTTGCGTTGCATTGACCGAGTCAACCCCACCACGACTACAGCCATCTATCCATTCCTTTGTCGATTAGACTCGATCTGTGACTTGAGCAATCATTTTCTTATTTAGTCTGCTTTAATTTAAAAAACCTCGAGGTCTTTATCTTGGATTTGACACTTGTCAACTGTTCTAATTTTCTTTCCTACAGCTTCTTTAAGGGATGCTGACCAAGTAGTATGTTGCCTGGCCATCTGCACCTGAAATACGCAAAGATGTCTGTCGAAGAATGATGTAGATATTCCCGTTTTATTTCACACGTATATTAGACAGTTTAATTCCCCCCATTAAACATCTAAATTATAGAATCATGATAAACCTACCCTCTTTCAACTACCTACTCAACGTGACTTGGGATAGCATTGTCAAGTACACGCTTCTATACTCTAAGTACTTACAGTGCATCAGCCGAGGCTCATTCAAGCCTCCCCTTTTCCAAGTAGCATGTGAGGAGATCTTCACATTCTCAACCACCCACCTACCATTTATATATCCATGATAAAACACCCGATGGCCCTTTTTTGCTTGACCGAGTGCGTCATCGGCGTGTGCAGGGTAGCGTCGGGCCCCCACCTCCGATGTGGGGCCGCCGAGTAAAGGGCGCGGCCAACATCGAGACCCGAATATAAGTAAATCATTGAGTGAGATGCTACTTTTCACTAACACCGCTTTTACCAGTCACTTCTCTCCTGAAGCTCCGCTCACTTCCTAACAATCCAATCATGGCCTCCCACAAAGACCTCCCGCCCGTCTCCTCCCCATCCCTCATCCTCGCAAACCCCACCTCCGAGGAGCGCCTACGCGTCTGGAAGGCCACTCACCCCCATTGGGGTCCTGCCCTCACGATTGAAGACTATATCCGCCGTGAAGATGACAACCTGGAAGCCCCTCTTGCTCGGGACGGTGGCGTCACGAGCTGGATCTTGACTGATGGCAACCTCCCCGCTGATGGCCGCCCAGTCTTGTCGTCCTGCGAGACATACAAGAAGAGAGCTCTTGTGTCTAGCAAGGAGGGAGCTGTTAGAGAGGGTGTTGCGTATGGAGTTGCCAGTGTCTTTACCTTCATCGAGTGTCGAGGGAGGGGATACGCCAGCAAGATGATGTCCCTGCTCGCCGAGGAACTCCGGGGCAGACAGCAAAAGAACCAAGGGGATGCTGACTTCTCCGTCCTTTGGTCAGACGTCGGCAAGAAGTTCTACAATGCCGTTGGATGGAAGCCCTTTGAGAGCACATACCTTGAGCTCCCAGCCACCAAGACAGAGCCAACCTCTGACCCGGCCCTGAAGCCCATCACCGTGGACGACCTCCACGCGTTGGCAGACCAAGATGAGAAGCTCATCCGGAACAAGATCGCTTCCTCGTCCTCTCAGATCCGCGCGGCTGTACTGCCGGATCTCACGACCCTCAGATGGCACCTCCACCGCGAGAACTTCATGTGCAAGCACATCTTCTCCCGTATTCCTACTACCCACGGCGCAATCTACACGCCCCCCGACGCCCCTAACTCTAGAATCTGGGCTATCTGGACCCGGAGCTTTTACGGAGGCTTGGAGAAGCCAGAGAAGAACACGATTCACATCGTCCGCCTGGTTGTTGAGGATGAGAGTATTTCAGACCACGTGCTTGCCGCTGGTCTCCGAGCCATTGGGGTCGCCGCCCAGAAAGAGGCTGCCGAGTGGCTGTGCTCCAAGGTGGAGATCTGGAACCCCGAGGATCGGATCCGACGGGTGACTGAAGGGATCCAGGAGCTTGGAGCCAAGTATATCGTTAGAGAGAGCGAGAACCTCGCCAGCATGCATTGGTTCGGAGAAAACTCAATCGAGGAGGTTGAGTGGGTTGCCAATGAGAAGTTCGCCTGGTGCTAAACCCGGGAGCAAGCTGCTGGGAATTGACCGCTATAGACTTGGAAAAGAATAAAAAGAAGACATGTTAGGTAGATCAACGAGATTCATAAGCATTCGTCATCTTTACGATCTATCTTCTGTTCTACCTGTTGTTCCCATTTTCCACTCCCCGCTCCCCTTTTCATAATCACATCACATCAAGCCGTAACCACAGGTGTATCATAAACATGCCAGGCCAACGCCTTCCCGCTCCCTGACTAGAAATTCCCATTCATCTCCTTTAGTAGCTTCGTCCAAACATGGTCCACTTATCCGCCTTGCCCTCACACTCGGGGCTGAGACACTTGGTCTCGCCAGGGACAATACCCTCGGGCTGCTCGAAAGGAACGCAGAGACTCTTCATGCCCATAGTGGCTGCCTTCTGGTTGTCGGGGAGATCAGACTGGTCGTCGGCACGGGTGGTAAGCTCCTTGATGCGGTCTTCGCACTTGGGCTCGCCGCAGAAGGGAATGAGGACAACATTCTTGCTGTCGAGGGCAGGGAGGACATCGTCCCAGCTGGTGATATTGAGGCGGTGCTCCCGGAAGGCAGTCTCGGCCTTGTTGTACATGTCGTCGTGGATGGTGTCGAGAAGCTCAGGGATCTTGGTGGCGATATCGGCAATGGGGATGGTGCCCTTCTCACCAGTGTCACGTCGAGCATAGCTGACAACCTCCTTGGCAGCATCCTTGGGACCGAACTCCAGTCGGATGGGAACACCCTTCAGCTCCCAGTCGTTGAACTTCCAAGCAGGAGTGTAGCCCTCTCGCCAGTCTGACTCGACACGGACACCGGCCTTCTTGAGGGTGGCTCGGATCTCCTTAACCTGCTCCTCGTGCTTCTCGCGGGCCTCGGGGGTGGTGTTCTTGTTGATACCGACGGGAATGATGATAGCCTGGGTCTTGGCGACACGGGGAGGGAGGACGAGACCCTTGTCGTCACCGTGAATCATGACCATGACACCAATGACACGGGTCGACAGACCCCAAGAGTTCTGCCAGACGTGAATGTGAGAGCCCTTGTTGTGGGGATCCTCGACGGTGATATCGAACATCTTGCTGAAGTTCTGGCCGAGGGCGTGCGAGGTAGCGCCCTGAATACCACGGCCGTTGGAAGGAATGTAGCCCTCCACAGTGGTAGTGTAATAACCACCAGCAAACTTCTCATTCTCCGTCTTTCGGCCGCGAACCACAGGGACGGCAAGCAGCTTCTCGTAGACACCGGCGTAGAGCTCAAGGATCTCAAGCACCTCAACGCCAGCAAGCTCCTCAGTCAGATGAGCAGTGTGACCCTCTTGCCAGAGGAACTCTCGAGTTCGAAGGAAAGGGGTAGTTTGCTTAGCCTCCCAGCGGACGACAGAGTTCCACTGGTTGAGACGGAGGGGGAGGTCTCGGTGGCTGCGAATCCACTTGGAGTAGTAGGGGTACATGACGGCTTCGGAGGTAGGACGCACTGCAACAGGAACCTCGAGGTCCTTGTCGCCACTGTTCATAAGTAAGCATGGGTACATCGGAAGGGCTCCCGATGAAGCACTTACGCCTTGGTGACCCAAGCCAGCTCAGGGGCGAAACCCTCGACGTGGTCCTTCTCCTTCTCGAGCGACTTGGAGGAAAGGAACATGGGGAAGTTGGTCTCGTCGACACCCATCTCCTCGATATGGGCCTGGAACCATTTTCGGATCTCGTTCCAGATGTGCATGGCGAGAGGACGGAGAACGAAGAAACCCGAGATCTCGGTGTAGTACTCGACCATCTCGGCCTTGAGGACAACCTCCTGGTACCATTGTGGGAAATTCTCAGCCTTGGAAACAGTGATGCCGATGATGTCGTCCGTCTTCTTGCCTCCAACGACAGGAAGGCTAGCCTGCTTGGCGGCCTTTGCAGCCTTCTCGGCGGCGAGCCGGGCCTGCTTCTCGGCCTTCTTCAAGGCGCTCTTGGACTGCTCGGGGGCGCCGTCCATTGCGATGCGAAAATCGGGTGTTGAGGTGAAGATGAAGAGGAAGGATAGAAGAGAAGATGCAGGCTTTATAGCCAGCCGAGAACAGCCTTGAAGGTCCGCGAAAATACGGAAATAACTCTACCGAAGCGGATCTTGGGGGGAGAAGAAAGAAGAAATGCTTCAGAGTGTGAGTCGAAGTCGAGGTTGGACATGACTCTGTGCCCCGCACTCGCATTCAAGGGAGAGTCGTGCGGGCGGGAAGGAGGGGCACAGCGGCACCACTAGCCCAAAATTCAGGCCTGACACGCGCCCAGCCAATGGCACCAACAACCGCTGAGCTGTACCGACACAGGGCAGGAGCCAGGGGTTCAGGTGGTCCGTGCTATCTTCTGTCAACTGCCCTTGCTCGGTGCCAACGTCCGACACACAGCGCTGTACCCGGCGCCGGAACAACCGGAACTCCGGGGAAAAAAGTCGGAGGGGCAGCCAGCCTACGGAGCTTCACAGCTTCTGGTAGCCTGGGCAGAATTTCCTGACGCTTCCCAAGCCCTCTCTCTCCCTCCCCACGTTGACGAAGCCGCCATTCCCCGTCAACGCTACCAATAGCTGCAGCCATGGCTTCCATGTTCGAGCAGCCCCGAAACGGCACCCTTTTCCTGGGCGGCCAGAAGATCTCTGGTTCTGATATTAGAGACCAAAACGGTATGTGTCTTGTCCCGCCTTTCTGCTAGGTGTTAGGGGGGAAGTGGGGGGAAGCATCGAGACCGATGTTTGATATTGGTAATATCCAGGCGACACATACTGACACGGCGCAGTCCTTGCTACCCAGGCGATCGCAAATGTTGTCAAGAGTTCCTTCGGCCCCAGCGGCCTCGACAAGATGATGGTGGACGATATTGGCGTAGGCAACTCAGATCCCCTGTTGCCCTCCAGCATCCTTCTCACACTGCACTAGGATGTTACTGTCACCAATGATGGTGCCACGATTCTCAGCCTTCTCGACGTCGAGCACCCCGCCGGCAAGATCCTGGTCGACCTTGCGCACCAACAAGACAAGGAGGTCGGTGACGGCACCACCTCTGTTGTCCTGATCGCCGCCGAGCTTCTGCGCCGAGGAAACGAGCTCATGAAGAACCGAATACACCCTACCACCATTATTACCGGTTACCGACTTGCCCTGCGAGAAGCTGTCAAGTACCTCAACGAGAACGTCAGCATCAAGGTCGATGACCTCGGTCGGGAATCGCTCATCAACATCGCCAAGACCTCCATGTCCAGCAAGATTATTGGTGCCGACTCCGACTTCTTTGCCGACATGGTTGTCGATGCTATGCAGGCTGTCAAGTCCACCAACAACCGAAATGAGGTCAAATACCCCGTCAAGGCCGTCAACATCCTCAAGGCCCACGGAAAGAGCACTCTCGAGTCTGTCCTGGTCAAGGGTTATGCCCTGAACTGCACCGTTGCGTCACAAGCGATGCCCACACGGATCCAGGATGCCAAGATTGCTGTTTTGGATATGAACCTGCAAAAGGAGCGCATGAAGCTCGGTGTCCAGATCACCGTGGACGACCCCCAACAGCTGGAGCAGATCCGAGCTCGTGAGTCGGGCATGATTCTTGAGAGGGTAGAGATGATCCTGAAGGCGGGCGCCAACGTCATCTTGACCACCAAGGGTATTGACGATCTCGTGCTCAAGACATTTGTTGAGAAGGGTGCTATGGGTGTGCGAAGATGCAAGAAGGAGGATCTCCGACGAATTGCACGAGCGACTGGCGCCACTCTTCTGAGCACACTCTCTGACCTGAATGGTGACGAGAAGTTTGATCCTTCATACCTGGGTTATGCGGAGGAGGTTGTTCAGGAGCGCATCTCGGACGATGAGTGCATCCTGATCAAGGGCACCAAGGCTCACTCTTCTGCCTCTTGCATTCTCCGTGGCCCCAACGACTTCACCCTTGACGAGATGGAGCGGTCTGTTCACGACTCTCTGTGCGCTGTCAAGCGAACTCTTGAGAGTGGAAGCATCGTCCCTGGCGGCGGTGCTGTCGAGACTGCCCTGCACATCTACCTCGAGGAGTTTGCCGGCACTGTTGGCTCTCGGGAGCAGCTCGCCATCGGCGAATTCGCGCAGTCCCTCCTCGTCATCCCCAAGACCCTGGCCGTCAACGCCGCCAAGGACGCGGCCGAGCTCGTGGCCCAGCTGCGATCAAGGCACGCGCTGTCGCAGCGCATCCAGGAGGGCGACGGAAGCGAGGACGAGAAGACGATTGCGCGCAAGAAGGGCTACAAGAACTACGGCCTGGACCTCGCGCGCGGCAAGGTCGTGGACGAGATCAAGATTGGCGTGCTGGAGCCCAGCATCAGCAAGATCCGGCAGCTCAAGAGTGCCGTCGAGGCCTGCATCAGCATCATGCGCATCGATACCCTGATCAAGTTGGATCCTGAGCAGCCGGCGGACGACGGACATGGCCATTAGATGAATAATGAGTTCGGACAGGGTCAGGTATAGAATTCAAAAGCTGGCATTTGTCTGTTCATTCTGTAATTGTTCTTTCGTGAGGCTGAGTGAGGTCTATGTACGGATGAGATGCAAGGCTGAATTTGACATATTGAGCATTGTGAGTGTGAATCTAAACATGATGATATGAGATATCAACAAATATCTCGCTCTTGGTTTCACGGGTTGAGTCTTGAAGTTGGGGTAGTTGCCTGTTGAGAAGCAATAAACACCCAGTGTAAACATCTTGATGAATGAATACAAGGTAGAGGGATTCAGCACGCGCATGTGAATAGATACGCAATGAAATTCAATTAGTACAACGTCTCTCACGGGAGATCGCATCTTGCACTTGTTCCCACTCTTCTCCCCTCGAATCCTCTTTGAGCCTGTCGTCGACTGAATTTTCCTAGGACGTTTTATTTTTATACAATGGACTCAAGGCCACGTCTAAGAAATCAGCAACTTTGCGCCCACCGGGGCCTTGTGTGTGTGTGTGTGTCCGCCCGCCAGTCTAATACTCCACATCTGCTTCTCTTTCCCCTTCCTTATAAAAAAGAATACTCTTACATCCCACAGGAGGATTCCGCTTAACCGACGACCAGCTTGCCATCCTCGGGGAAATCGTACTCGGGGATCTCGAGGTTGAGAGGGGCAGGTCCCTTCCTTATTCGGCCGGAGATGTCGTAGTGAGAACCGTGGCAAGGGCAGAACCAGCCACCATAGTCACCGGCCTCGCCGATGGGGACACAACCCAGATGGGTGCAGACACCTGCCAGCATGTTAGCATCCATCATCAAAGCATTGATGACCTGGGCATCACGTACCCAGCATGACAAGCCACTCGGGGTCCTTGACACGCGCGCTGTCCTCCTCGGGGTCTCGCAGAGCGGAGATGTTGACCTTGTTCGCCAGGTCGATCTCCTCCTGGGTTCGGTGTCGGATGAAGACGGGCTTGCCTCGCCACTTGATGATAACCTGCGCCCGTTCAGTGATGCTGCCTTGATAATCCGGTACCCTTTCCAACTCACGTTCTTGCCCTCGGGGATGGTGCTCAGATCAACCTCAACCTTGGCCATGGCCAGAACGTCGGCGGAAGCAGACATGTTGACGAGGAACTCTATCACGCCAGCGTCAGCAAATCATCAATTGACCATGCCGGATGCCGTGCCATCAGCCAGCAACGCCAATTGCATCCCAATGGCACGGCACGCCCGCGTGAATCCGGATTCAACCCACCCTGGACGGTGCTCTTGGCACCAGCGGCGCTGACGGCACCGAGGGCGCCGACCATGAAGTACGAGTAGAGCTTGTTCTTGCCCTCGCTGCCGGAGGAGACGTAGCTGCCAAAGTTGGGGATCTTGGAGCCCTTGGTCTCGCCCTTGAAGGGGCTCGAGTAGGCGGCCGAGGCGGCAGCGCTGTCGGGGCGGACGGCGGTGGTGCTGAGGGCGCGCACAGCAGGGACGGCGGGCCTGGCAGCCGCGCGCAGGCAGAGGCGGGAAGCGGTCGCTAGGGACGCCATCGTGAACGAGAAGGTCGTGGGGTGTGGCGTGGTTGAAGGGGTCGTCGTCTCCAAGGGAAGGGTTGAGGTCTTTTCCTTGGTGTGGTATCGGCTGATGATGCTTTGCCGAAAGTTTTGGGTGAAAAGTGCGGCCTGAGGCTGCAAATCAGCTTCGAGCTCGGAAATTGGTGATGTGTGATTGGCCCGGCCACTTTCGGGTGGGGCTTCCGGACTCTCCCGGGCATCTGGGTCCTGTTGGAGCTTTCGCCATCACGAGGATTGACCCAATAGAGGTAGTCATTGCCACGCAAGAACCCGTTTTGAAGTGCTGAAATATGTATAATTTGCCTTTAAACATCGCTGATATCATAATTCACCCTTTCTACGGCTCAATGGATCCAGCTTGTTGTTGACGCGAGGTTCATTCATTGACCAATCAGGGAACGACCCTTTCGTCCGTCACTCTAACATGGCCTGGCCATACCCTTGTAAAGCAAGCCCAACATGATACAACAACATCCATGATATCTCCCACTCTAACAAGTCTGTCTTCATTATCATTTCAATGCATCCTCCTCAACTCCTCAATCAAGTTCCGCATGTCTTCAACACTCGGTCCAAGCCCCTCGCACACCAACTCCTGCTTCCCTTCGTCCATGTCCAAAAACCTCTCCACCATCTCTCCGTCTATGAAGCGATAGGGACCATCACTCTCCCGGTTTTCGTTTCGGAATGACCGCCATAACTTGAACTCGATGTTACCTGGTGCATGGATGTACTCTTCCATTTTCGACTGAAACGTCATGAGGAGGTCCTGATACTGCGGGGCGATGTCTCCGTAAAGATAGAGTGAGCCTTCAGCCTGATGATACTGTTAGATCTGTTCAAACGACGAGGCAGAGATACTTACAGATGCTAGAAATGCCCTCGGGTGCACAATAGTATTGTCTCCTGCTGGAACGTGGAGCTTCCGAATTCGATTGATCTGCTCACCAATGCCAATCTCACTCGTCACCTCGAGTCTGCTGCGGTCTTGTTCAGTTGGAGCATCGGCGTTCCGCTGTAGAACGATAAGATTTCCTTGAGAGTCAGCCTCTAGCCATCTTTCTTCGTCCAGATGGCAGAGAGAAGTTGTCCAGATAGACTCATAGTGTCGTGCGCGTTCTTCTAGCTTGGCCTTGCGGCCATCTTGTGCTGGGATAAACTCAACCAGGGAGAGAGACTGCATTAGGTCGCCCACGCCAATCATGTTGCCCGAGATGTCCAGGTCTACAGGAACTGCAGCCGGTCTGTAAGCAGCAAGCTTCTCCAGAGACCCAGAGCTACTTGTGTCTTGCAAGTAGTTGTACACAACCACCGTCTTGGACAGCCCAGCCACAATGTAGTCATCCATCATCCCCAGGCACCGGCAGGGTCCCTTCAGGTTGTGGGAAACAATCTGGTACACCTGGCGATGTTCGTCAACACCGAGAACCAGGATTCGACCAAGAGTCCCGTTGGCCTCCTGAACCTGGCCGTCGCTAATGAAACTCGTCCCCACGATGAATCGTTCCGTGAGGTTTCCGCCGGCATCGGGAAGTTCGGCACGGATCACGCACTCGACGATTTCTAGTGTGCTTGAAGCATTCAATAAGAAAGGTTCCCCTAGCTCCTTGAAGACAATCTCATCGACAAGTCTGAAAGAACTGGTAACAACCTCCTCATCGAGAACCAGCTCCTTTTTAATCGAACCCAAGCCGAAGGCCTTGAAGCCCGGAGAGTACGCCACGCGCCTGACTGTCTCATGGACTGGCAAGGCCTTAACGTGAGTTAGACGCTCTCTGTCAACATGGCAGATCCGGATATGGCTATCGGTAGACAAAACAATCGACCCTGGGAAGGCATGAGAATCAAAGGGGGCAACGAAAGTAGCGTCGTCGGCCGTCGTAGCGGAGAAGATAATGCGGCCTTCGGAGCTGTAAATAAGACTCGCGTGCTCGGTCGTGACAAAGACGTTGGATGTACCGTCGTCTTGGGGCAAAACGTGTAGCCGCGCTGGATTGCTGCCCAAGATGACACTCTTGCGTCCAGTGACAGCAAAACCTTTGATAGACACATTGAATGTGACCACAGTTCCATCCTCCATCGCAACCAGTAGCGTAGGCCCGGATATCTCTAGTGGATGAAGTTGAACAAGTGCAATGTCTCGTGGGACGGTGGCGCTATCATCGGTCTGCCTCATAGATTCTCCATGAAGCGGTTGAAATGTCGCCATGTCGATCAAAGATATGCGGCCCGAGGACCACCAGCCAACTACACCGATATCAGGCGGATCTCGAGCCGCATGGATACACGATATCTGATCCGGTTGCTCTGACCCAGGCTCCGCCTGAGTTTGTTGCATGTTGACCGCCAAGTTTTGCAATAGGTTCAAGGATACAAGGGATGTTCCATCAACCGACAGCAAAGCCCACTTGGTGTTTGCCGAGGCCCTCGTGATGCTCTTTCCAGTTGGGACGTCCCATCTGCTCTTGGCAACACCACTCTCGGGATCCAACAAGACAACAGATTTTGGAGTAATCTGGAGCAGCTCTCCATTGGGGAGGTTTGACGCAAGGAGGGTCTCTGTGTCTTGCTCCATGCCTTGGAAAGAGTATACCTCTTCAATCCCTCCATCGGTGTCGAAACTCAGGATCCTCGTCTCCGTGATAGATGATACCACTAGTGTATCCACCAAGTCGGAGCTGTAGGAACGAAGAGTAAACAGGCCCCTGGTTCCATCCAGTTCGTCGAGGATACCCCTTTCTTCAAGCCCAACACCGCTTCGGATACTTCGAAGGCTTCCATCTTGGTATGCGCCGCAGCCTGCCACTATCCTGGACTGCCCGGAAGAAAAGGCATTGCCGGCTTGAGCGTCCCCATCTCTATTGCCCATGTCCATAATCGAGAAGTCGAGGATTGGTGCATTGTTAGACAATGACTTGATCAACAGCATCGCATTAGTCTCGGGGTCGATTTGGTAGAGTTGAGAATCTCCGTGATGTGAGGCAACAAAAAGAGTATTGTTGCCCATATAGACTAGGCTGGAGGCCCTTGAGGTGAGAGCGGGCGATTCTCCAAGCTTCATAGGCATAAGCGTCATACCAGTAACCACGACACCGGTAGCCTCGACACTTGTCTCGATTGTCAACATGTCGAGCCGTCCGTAGTCGTCGGCTAAGAAATAATGTGTGCCGTCATACTCGGCCCAAGCCACAAAGATCCTTGGGTCTCTCAGACTCGAAGATACGCTTCTGTGGGTAAGACCGTCGTAGTAAGTGAGGAGGGTCTCGCCAACAATGAGCAGACCGCCCAGATGAGCCTTTGCGCCTTCGGTATTTCGCACATGGTAGCGCTTCTCCTCGTCCAGCGGGACGGGGATAAGCATGGAGGCATACGGGTCAGGGATAACAACGTCGAGTTCTCTATCTTTGTGAGGATCAAACTTGGACACCACGCCGCCCTTGTCGTCATGCGTTAGCCTGTATATGGCTAACCGAGCTTCCTCTTGCTCCATCTGAGACTTGTATAAGAAGGCGATGGTCGGATGGCCGGTACGACTGTGGATGAAAGTGCTGGCTTTCATGAAGAGCTCTGTGAGTCTGACTTGATCGAGAATCTCCAGTTTGTTGGTAGAGCCCTTGCGCGTCGGGAGCCGAAAGACGTTGAGCACGCCCTCCCAGAGGTGCATGGCCAGAAACCGTGCTGTTGGATCTACTAGGCATTTGTTTTGGCTTTGCGAATGGCGCATGTACGGTTCCGATAGATCTTCGATAACTCGCTCGATGGTATCAAGTTGGTTCGTCTCGGGGTTCCATGCAAGGTTGAAGTACTGCAGTCGATCGGTGCCTATAAACAGTAGGTCGGTCTCGGATCCTTTGGGTCGCAATCGCTGCAGCATTGATATTGTGCCGTGAATGAGCTTGGTCTGCAGGCATTCCAAGCCTTCTTCCGATAGGCGCCATATCTCCAGCCGGTTCGCCTTGCTATGGCATCCCAATCAGCATCTCGCAAGGCATCTTTGCGGATCAAGAGAGCTCTTACGCTACAACCAGGTCGTCGATCTCGGGGTCGAGCACGTTTGCACGGATGGCATGGCGGATGCTCGTGGCTCTATGAATGGGCGCGACGTACGCCATGATGCCTTACTCTTGGTTGGGCAGGAAATGGCGGGGTGAGGAAGTGATGATGTTTTGCTCTCGATGAGAGCTATCCCAAGAGCTCCATGTGAGGTGCCGTCGTCTCCAGTTCAGCTGCGTCACTGCCGCCGGAGTTAGGACGGATTACAGCGGATGAAGTGGGGGACCGGGGGCTTGACTTCGCTATCGGAATTTCCTTCAGGGATTGCTCATGTTATCTAGCGGGGCGCTAAGTAACCGTGGGCGACTGGGCAACCACGGCCTCAAATGCTTCCAGCTGAATGGAGCCACCTCAACAGATCCAATTCTCTTGAGAGTTCCGTTTAGTAGCCACTCTGAAATTATTAATTTCTCATCTCACTTATTGGTAGAAAAGCTCTTAAAGTTTTTATGCTCTTGCTCCAAGGTACCCAGCCAGAATTCTTGACAAGCCTTCACCAACTGCCTCTTCAAGATGTTAGACGGGAAGGAGCTTCATGAGAGTACCTTCCCTCAAGGACTACAAGACCCAACATGGAAAATCCGAGCAAAACCAACTTCTCCGACCAGACTCACATGGAATCCTGAAGATTAATAGCTTGTATTTAACTCCTTCATATTTCTCTTTACCAAAGCATAATTCTTGGCAACCCTTTGCAAGACCCCGACATGGACGACGAGGCTGACCAAGGCTCAAATGTCATCAATTATGCCCTCAAGAACCATTGTTTTCGTCATCACAGAGACGCCCCGTACCGATTACAGGATCAGCTACCCCAACTTCGAACAACTCTTCACCCAGTAGAATCAGACGGACTAGTTCACCAGCCAGGCGTCATCGATATCCCTCTTCCTCGCCCCAATGTTCAGCTACACCCACCTGCCGATGACGAGATATGCTCGTTGCCGGTAGATCCTGTCGTACCAAGTACGGCATTGTTCTCATGTTTGGGACAAACGCGACAGCTACGACTCCCATCTGAAGCTCTAGACACCGGAGACAATCCAGAGAAGGATCTCCAACAATACTTGACTGACATATACAATAAGAGTTGCTGCGATATCTTGAGCGAGTGGCTCCCATTGATCTCTGTCAACATTGATAAGGATGAAGCCCTTGACTTCCCCGCTACGACGATACGATGGAAGTTGTTGGCGGATCGTGAACTAGAGCTTGAAGCTATTTCAGACTCTGAAGAAACGCTGAGAGTCCTACACGAAGGGGAAAGCCCAAACCAGACCGAATGGTATCATGACTTGTTTGCGTTGCGCAAGGTAAGTCAAATAGTCTTATATCGGCGATGGTCTAACACATTGATAGGAACCGAAAGCCTACCCTGAGCCATTGTCCGTCCCACTCTCCCCAGCCTCTGACCTGGGTGATCCCTTTGAGCCAAACTCGGACGTTTTGGTCATCGATCTGACTTCGGAGCCGAGAAGTCCCATTGACCCTGCCGTCGAGAAACTGCAACAGGGCTTGCATGATGGCTGCTTGGACTCGGAGCCCGCCGCTCCATCGACCATGCCCAGTTCTCCCCCGGCACCGAGGGTAGCCTTCCTCGGCGATACAGAAGACAAGGCATCGCATTACAAACTTGATGTGCCTCTAGTGACATCCAGCCCCAGAGGTGGTCAAAAGCTGCACCATCTCGGCGAGATCTCTGCGCTTCAGGGGATAGATATTGGGGACACAGTTCAACCTCTAGAAGAGCCTCAAGGGTTCTTCGACGAGAAAATGTCAGCTATTCTGGCGGGTTACCACGCCCAGACAACTCGGATGCTGGAGAACGAACGACCAAATCCAGCGGAGTCGCTTCTGAGGATGCCCGTTCCGGCCCTCGACTTTCACATACCTGACCCGGCCTGGAGTACGCAGTTATCAAACCCCGAAAAGCACTTCGAGTGGTTACGGGAGAACCTGATATCTGCCTTTCAGCTTGATTCTTCAACCCAACCAGCTGCCTTGAGTGCTTCGCTGAAGTGGACGCCGGTACCCCATGGAAGCGGCCGAATTTCGCTGAACGAGGAGATGGAGCAGCTCGGGCCGGCCAGTCGACAACTTTTAATGCTGGAAGTAGTCCATCTGGGTAGCCGCGACTATATCGGCAAAGCTCCTGGTTTGAAGATTCTTCAAGCCTCGGAGGATGAGGAAATGGAAGCTGAAGCCCCGTCTCCTGCCCCCTCTCTTCAAGCGCCAGCTGTTCCCGCATCTCAAGAAACGGCTCCAGATGGCCCGCGCCCCAACTTGCCTGGTGTTCCTGGTTGTGTGCCTTCACTGGATGACCTGTTGAAGTCCAGATATCAGCCTGGCCGCCAGATCTTGAGGAGGAAAGCTGCGGAAGAGCCAACCGGCCTCCTCTTCAGTTCCAATGACCCTGGCGCAACCAGCCGACTGTTATCCAGCTTTATGGAGCTTCGTCATGCGAAGAAGCCAAAAACAACACACAGTACTACCCAGCAGCCCAATCGGCAATCTGCCCAGTCGTCAACGCAAGTACCCATCCCAGTCCCATCACCGTCTCAGCTTCTAGCAGATGAAGCAACTATCGAAGAGCAAGCCCGAGAATCTGGCACCCATGGAATGAGGGATGCACCAGCCCCAGACTTCAATGTTCCTACAGACGTTTGCCGCTTTATTGTATCCTCGAGTTTGAGTCGAAATATCTTTTCACAACTAGAGAAGTCATGGCCGCAACTCGAGCTCGTGGATAGGGATTTCTCTCAATACAACACAGTTGTTTGGTCCTCCGGCTCCGCCCAGCGGAAGGAGCTCATCTCTCAGCTATCCTTTGAAGCCGATATTTCTCTTTGTCCATCAGCCGGCATAATCATCACGACGATGCTGAAAGTCAGGCAAAAGCCTCTCCCCGGCTCAACCGCTCTGTCGCCGCTTCGTGAACGAGTGCAGGCTTTGAGCACCAAATACGAATACCTATTCATCCTCGTCTCAGAGGCAAACCCAGTGGGGGAGTATGTTGGCTCACCAAGCATGTCTGACCTGACGGCCTATGCCGACTTTGTGTGTTTTACAGCAAGTCTCCGGAGAGGCATTACAATATATCTGGTGCCGGGTGCAGAGTGTACCCTTTCAAAGTGGATTTTGTCGCTGATGTGTCGCTATTCTCCGCAAGCGAAGCAACTCGGAAAAGCTCTTGACTTCCACGACACAACTTGGGAGTTGTTCCTCCGTCGGGCAGGTCTAAACATTAACGCAGCACAAGTGATCTCGGAAGCTCTAGTCTCAGAGTACAACGACCTGGGGCTCGCCAATTTTTTGAGCATGACTACAGAAGAACTAGTCTCAAAATTTGGTCCGGTTATGGGAGGTGAAAGAGTGCTGAGGCATGCGTCCCGAGGCTTGCAGCAGGAATGGTTGTAAGACTTGGGTAGTATCCCAACAATGAACAAGAACTTACGTTTGGTCCTTGGCCGCGTGCGCTGATCCTCGGTCTTGGAGTGGCTTATGGGGACTGTAACGTATTGGGTCTTCGTTGGGGTATGACCGCAGGCGACTGGTGGTGTAAGATCTCTTTTTCATGTCAACTTTATGCACCCGATTGTCGCTAATATGCGAAGCCAATGGACGGGAGAGGCTTCCGGTCTATGCCAATGCCACGTACAGCGCACGAAACAATGCCCGCCAGGGCTGGTGAGGTGGTTCTATTGCCTTGTCCCCTTCTTACCGTCTACGTTTATGCGTCTAATCATGCAAATAACCGAATTCTACAGACGGGCCTGGTACCCTGATTGACAAGCTGGCCATGACACACGCAAGGACGATTTAACACACCTCCCACATGGGGCGAGGTAGCGTCTGCGTTGGAAGTGTGCCATGTGTTGACTTGAGGCCAACATAGACGACGCGGCGCGAGGGACTCGTCAATGTGACGGATCGTGATGCCAGGCCATAGTAGTCGGAGATGGAGTGTGTAAGCCAGCGCCTTAGGGATTGTTAGCAACCTCATCTTGGGGACAAGATGAAAAAAAGGGGGTACTGACTTGAAGGCGGCGCTCTCGTCGGTGCCAAACGAGTCAAATACCATTCCCGAATCGACAGTCTCTTGCGAGACCTCTCGATGGGCATGTCTCCATGTGGCCTTCTTCTCCCTCAGCTCCCTCATGGCACCATTCCTGCCCACAAAAACGATCTCCTCATCCTCCGAGTCCATCTCCTCAGCAGCACTGTCAATATCCACGTCTTCAACCTGCTGGGCGCAGAGATACTGCCTCACAGGCTCCTCCAATGCGCGGACCCAGGTTCGCACAACGGGACTCCGCTTGGTGGCCTCGCGCAAATCGCGGGGCACCTCGCCAGCACCGAGGCCCGTAGCACTGCCAGTCTTGAGCTGCTGCTTCTTGCGCGCGGTCTGGAGACGGATAGTCTTGTCCTCGACACGCTGGCGGACGCCGTGGTCCCAGAACTGAGCGAGCTGGTAGGGTACGCGGTGGATGGGGTGCGTGGGATGGACCTCGTAGTCGGAGGGCAGGGGGGGCTGGACGTTCGGGACGTGCATCAAGCGGTCTGAGGATTTCCACGATCAGCTGGGCATTGCATTTTGGACACCGCAAGAAGCGAGGCGAGGCGCAAATCATGTCATACCGTTCTCCCAGCGTCGGCGCTGACGGGTCCCCTCCTTGCCCTTGAGGATCAAATCACGCCTGCGCTGGCTGTCCCTCCTAGATGGCGGCCGCCTAGGAGTCTCAGTCGGCTCAACACCCTCATCATCAATGAGGACTTTGCGGTCGCTCTTGACCCTTGGGGCTTGGTCGATGGGGATTGAGAGCGGACTGCCGATGCCGCGAGCGACCGGGGACACGCTGAGGGATTGAAGGGCCGAGATGGTCCAGGCATCAATGTCAATGGCCGACTTTGTCACTGGCGTAGGAGGCGACTGGACCGGGAGGGCCGACGCAGCAATCGGCGACGAGAGCTGCTGGTCGGGAGGTGGGACGGCACTGTAGATGGCCATGATGAGTAGATAGATTGCGGGGAATTGAGAGATAAGGCTATAATCTAGGTTGGTTGGAGGAGAGGAATGATGCTGGGGATGGGTGCTCCAGATAGCAATGGCAATCTAGAAGGAAAAGGAAGAGAGATCCCTAGGACTATAGGTGATGAGAAAAGAAGAGAAAACCCTCTTGCCGGGGTGGAGGAGGAGATGGTTACTTGATGGATGGATGCCATCTTCAAGGTCGATACGTATCGACAAGGACGAGGAGGTGATTCATCCTTGAGATTAGCCAATCAGATGCTGGCGCATTCCCACACGGGGGAGCAGGGATGGATCCATCCATTCTCCGTGCGGGATGCGAGTCACCCGTCGCCAGTCGAAGGCCTTGGATGCGTGGGTGTGAGCGTGAGCATCAAGTTCCTTTGGCGGGATGAGGCTGTTCTGAAAGCGGCTACAGGTGCATGCTTTTTATCTGGTGATTGTTCCAGGTGATGTCCCCTCCAATTCCTAAGTAATCGCCATCGCCATCGCCATCGCCATCACGCCTCACTACCTTGGCAGGCATATTAGTATACGTACCCAGCTTTGAGTTGGAGAATGCATGCCCCAGGATAAGCATCCAATGTAGGAGTCATCGACCCCCCACTAGATCCCTAGCATGGAACTGAATGAGTCAAGCGGAGAGAGATTGGACCCGGGCTGAAGGAAGAAAAAGTATGCAATTCTAGACAAGAGTATGCTGTCCTAACTTAACCCAGAATCAACCAACACAAATAAATTATGGGATATCAATGCTCGCTGTAAACCCCCTGTGTTGCGTTGCGTTGCACCGCGCCTTCTTGCGGCTCAACCCACCAACATCAGTGCTCGGTAGTGTCGTAGCTCCTGTGAGGGTTGCCTATTCCGCCAGGCCTCAGCAGCGGCTGACTCTCCCGTTCAATGGCGCGTTCCTCGCGCTCTTGAATGTCGTCGAGGTCCTCCTCCGTCTCGGCGTACCGTTCCGGATGTCCCGTAAACGGCCCCGGCAGACCTCGCTCCCAGCCCTCCGAGTAGGTTCGGTTGGCCGGGGGTCTCCGGGGAGTGCTCGAGTGCTGGACAGGCGACTGCGGCGCGCTGTCGACGTGGCCGTTGGCGTAGCCCTCGCGGCGCCGCGCCGTGTATTCGTAGTATACACCCATGATGAGCACAGAGCCCTGCATAGACGCCGTGATCAGGTAGATGAACCAGGTGCTCCAGCCTTCCCAGCCCAGGCGGGCAAACAGGCTCGCAGCGAACAGGAAACCACCGGGGGTCTGGATGCACATCATGGGGATGCTCAGACTTCCCACGTGCTTAAGGTGGTAGGTCATCCAAATCTGCGGCACGTATTGGATGGCAGCCAAGACGGTAGCCATGATGCCGAGAAGGTTGGCCCAGAAGACGAGGTGATCGGGGAGGGCGATGAAGAAGACGCCCGTCAGGATGACCACGATGAGGCCATGGAGAACGCAGAGGAGACCGACCATGACGGCCGTCTGCCATCGAGGAGCATCTCCGCGGAGCTCCTCTGGAGGAACATTGGCCTGCCTATAACGGAAGAAGATGAGGAAAAGAACGAGGCTGTTTAACGTGTTAGCCGGGGAGGCAAGTAGACGCATGCAGAGCTTACATGAGGCTGAAGCAGACCCATTGGGCGCCGAGTTGAGCAACACCCAGCAGTCCAACAGCGCATTCAAATGTGCCAACCTCTTTGCAGCAGCCGATGGCAGCCCGGGACGGCGCGACAGTCAGAATATTGGCGAAACCGGCAGTGGCGGAAGTGGTTCCCAGCAGGACAAAGTACGGCGAGATGCCCTCCGAGGTGCCTCGCGAGATGATGCGGTAGTGCTGGGGGAGGTAGGACACGAGGATACCGAGCAGGATGACGCTATAGTCACAGTCAGCACACGCCAAAATGCCCTTGTTAGAGAGAATTGCATCCGTACATGGAGACGACGAGCTCAAGGTACGAGGGCGCCTTGAGCTTCGCGCATTGGTCCTCGCCGGGGGCGAAGATTTCCATGGCTGACATTGACATTGTGGATAGACAATGCCGCGCGACCCTCGATATTTCCACGAGGGCGACGACAAAAGGGAAGGGGAAGAGAAAGGAAGGATCGTCAAGGAGATTCAGGGGTTCTCCCCGAATTAAAAAATAGGCTTATCACAAGTCTAAGTAAAGGGTGGAGAGACGAGGGAGCGTTTGCTTCGCGAAGGGAGTTTGAAAGAAAAGGCAGGCGAAACAGCGCGACTCGACTGGGGGGCGGACGTGGGCGTGGGCGTTGCTGGGAGGTGACGTATGATGGGCGCTCGCCTTTCTTTAGTTGGTGTTTTTTTCGCCCAGGCGAGGCTGTGAGAGGGGGGGAAACAGGCCAAGCTTAGACGGGGGTGTTATTTGGAGAGGTAGGTATACGATACGAGGATCGAAAAACGAAGCAGTGCAGCTTTAGCGAAGCAACGGTCTGAGAGCTACGAGACCATGATTGGTGAAGAATGTATTCCGTTATGAGACAGATACGACGAGATACGAGATGTTGGTATGTTGGTTCTGGTTGCGAGATGGATGAAGGAAGAAAGAAAGAAAGTGAGGAGAGGGTGGTTGGAAGTCTCGGAGAATTTAAGAACAGAAGACCCAGTGACATTGGAGAAGCTACAGTTACCTGTACCTAGGTCGCCTTGCCCGCCTTTTCTGCAATCTACAAAGGTACCAGCAAATCATGTAGTCCACGGATGAAACCTTGGGGAAGCGGGCGGCTCGAAACGGCAACTCTATGGAAAGGGTGCCTGTCTTGTTGTGTGTGTGTGTGATCCATGGATTGGAGAAAAAACGTTGTTTGGTCGGTCAGCTGAGTGCGCCTAACTCAACAGCGTGCCGTGCTGTGCTGGTACCTGGGATGGAAGCGAAGCCAAGCGAGGTCGCCGAGAAATGGAGGATTGCTTGCTTTCAGAATCTGGTCTGTTCTTGAAACCCTCTTCTCTATCGTCCCATCCCCGCCAAGCCGGAGAAAGGGCCATCACGAGAGCGAACCCGAGCTAGAGCGTCTCTGCCTGCTGGACCCTGCAGGAGACGGATGGATACCTACCTACCCTTTGGAGGCCGCTGAGCTCGCTCTTGTCCTGGGCCTGGTTTGTCGGCAGTACAGGCACCGCGAGAGGGAAAAGGGCCTTGGCGCCAATGCCGATGACGTCGTCGTGATAGTGCAGGGCAGATGGTGTGTGGATCATCCGGCGATAGCCTCGCCTTGAGAACAAGTGTAACGAGAGAGGAGGAAGCATACATACTGACTACAGTTGGAGAATGAAAAGCAATGCTACCTCTGATAATGATATATAGATCTCGAGATTAATTGGGCGCTGTGTCTGCTGCCTCCCACAAGGGCAATATCTAGGTGCAAGTACCTACCTCGGTAACACAAACCCACTCCAGCTGATTCAAGAGGTACCCACTTCAGTTCCTCATTTTCATGCACATCCCCATCTCGCAACCTTCACCTCAACTTACACCATGGATGATCCCGAGCCGCCTACAGCAGAACCAGCTCCCGACTCCGCGAGCAATCCACATCCTGCAGCAGAGTCTGCTCCTTTGGACACCGACAACGATCGACCGCCCCAAAATTCACCCTCCATCAATCTCGTCGCCGAGAACTTCATCAGTCGAGAACCTTCACAATCAGCTGAGAATAGCTTCTACACCTCAGCCCAATGGACCGCCGACGGAACCTCTCTCCTCGTCTCCTCCTCCCTCTACTCCATCTCCACCTTTGTCCTCCCTGACGACCTCCTCGACCCAGCCTCCTCCCACCCGCGCCATCTGGAGCCCCAATCTTCAATCGCCCTCCCTGAACCATCACAGACTGTCGCCGCCGCGCCCTTCTACTCCCTTGCCGATCCGGCCTCGCAGACCGTCCTCGTCGGCTGTCGCGACCACCCGATTCAGCTCTACCACCTCTTTCCTCCCGAGCACGACGGGGTCGCATCGCGTGCCGCCCCGCTCGCCTCGTATAAGCTCATCCGTCAGGAAACGGAAGCGTACATCACACCCTCGTCCATGCTGTGGGAGGCTCCCGGGACCCATTTCCTGTGCGGTTCGGCAAACCGTCTCGACTACTTTGACACGACACGCCCAGGCTCTGATGGTCCTCTTCTCACCATCCCCACAATACCCTCGAAACGGTTCAAGGCGAAGGGAGGCGGTGTCGGCATGAAGGGCACAGTCGCGGCCCTAGCAGCTTCCCCTGTCGATGCCAACGGCGGCAGTATTGTCGCGGCTGGGACGTGGTCACGCTGGATAGGCCTTTACGACTTGCATCGCTCGGATAAGGTCATCTCCAACTGGGCTCTCACACGCCCTGATGAGCTAGACGGAGCTTCCGGGGGCCAGGGTGTTATCCAGGTGCGCTGGAGTCCCTGCGGAAGGTATCTTATCATCAACGAGCGCCACGCCTCTGGCATTGTCGTCTATGACATTCGCGGCGTCGGCCAGCTCCTTTGCACATTACAAGGCCGAAATGCGCCCACACAACAGAAGATGACGCTTGATGTGTTCTCGGGTGACCCTTATGCTCAGACACCATCATTCGAAGTCTGGACAGGGACTCATAATGGCGGCGTTGTAGTTTGGGAGGGCGTGGGCAGCCAGGCCGGAGTCGTAGAGCCTTCCTGGGACTGGAAGGGACACGATGCACCTGTTGGGAGCACTGCCCTGCATTCGAGCGGTTCTGTAGTTGCGACGTGCTCTGGAGGATGGGGCTTTGGAGAGTCGTCAGGCGCGCAGACCGTATTCGAAGAATCGAGTGTAAAGGTCTGGTCGATAGGGGGCTGAAAGTACAGTAAAACCCACTTGATGTTGTCGACAGACCTTATTGTAAGTGGCATCATGGCATTACGGTAAGCTAAATCGATTGCCTGGAAGAGAAGGGGAAAAGTACGAAATGAACACGGCCGTCAACACCCGGTCTTCTCAGTCGAGGTGTTTGCAAGAGGCACGCCTAGACCAGTCAATGTAAGTGTTTTGCTGTTGAACCGTGATGTTCTCCTGAACGGATATTCTACTATGGGTGCCAACATCTACGAATGTTAATCCGTCCGTACCAAAATTGGCTGCCCTTGAAATCGAGAAATGCTGATTTGATCTTGATCATTTACTCATCATTAACTATCTACCATGAATCCTCCAGCGCGTGACCGTGTGGCCATCATATCTCATGATTTACCTGACTGACCAAGCCCCCCTGCCATCTACTGTATCCAAACCCATCCCGATTTCTTGACGTCGCTGTCTTTGCTTTCGATTTCTTCCCTTCTCTTTATTACAGGCCCCGGGGAGAAAAAAAGTCTTTGAATGCACGCAGCCTCCACCGGATATCAAGTCCCAGTGCCTCGCCGTAAACGCCGGAAACAAACCTGATTATAGCCCCAATTGCGCGTTGTCGTGCTTTACCCGTCTTTCTCTTCGTCAAATCATGTACAGTGTCTCCTGGTTTATACCCATCCCGGGTCTCGGTTCTGTTGCCACAAGGGACCTCCTCCACCGCCGCGTGGTCCTGGATACGCAGCCACGGGACTGCTCATGGCTCCAGGCGTGCTGATGGCGGTGCCTGGCCTCGGCTCTTCTTCGCTGATCCGCCCCAGGCCTGCGTTGTAGCCGTGGGGATAGTCGTCGACTTCGCGGGTCAGGGGTATCTCGTCGTGCTCCATGTGGGCGCCTCCACCGACTGCAGTAGCCGAGTAGCCATACGCGGCCGGAGGATCCCATGGCTCCGGTGTGTGATACTCGTCGTCCTCGCGCATAGGCGTGATGTTCCGGCGAGCCACCGGGTTCGGTGGGGGCGGGGGTGGGCGTGGTGGAGGATGCGTTTCATCAACCTCCTGCATCGACGGTAGCGGCTCAAAGTGATGTCTATCATTAGAACCGGGACTAGTAAAGAAAATCTCTGTTAGCACAAAACAAAACACTCTGAAGTGGTGATGGGATATGGGCGCTTACCCGACGTGCTGCACTTTGTGTTTCAGGCCCGGCCCCTGGCGCTGGTTGGCCTGTCGGCGCCGGAAGAGCCAAATGGCGGCCACGACTAGGGCGACGACGGCGGCTACGCCGCTGATGGTACCACCGACAATGGCGCCCGTGTTCTTCGTGCCGTTATCTTCGCCATCCGTGTCCGGAGCTGCAGCGGCAGCGGTTGAAGTTGTGGCATCCTCGTCAGAGTCGGACGTCTTGCTTGCAGTCTCGGTTTCCGACTCGGTTTCTGTTTTTGAAGCAGTCGATGAAGTCTTTGTGGTTTTTGTAGTTGAAGTTGTTTCCGTGGAACTCTCGGTGGTTGAAGTATTTGTGGTTGAACTTTTGGTGGTCGAGCTCTTTGTTGTTGAAGCATTGGTGGTGGTGGATTCGGCTGAGGTCCTCTTCTTGGTTCCAAGCGTAGTCGGTTCAGACAGCGATGTCGCGGTAGCCGTGAGAGGAGCCTTGATGGTGGTGAGTTGGATAGCAGACTGGCCCGAGGCTGTTGCTACCACTTTCGTAGCCAAACCCGACGTCGAGCCACAGCCATACTGGAAGAATCCGCCCTCGTAGCTGTTCTTGTAGCAAGAGTCGCCTCCTCTGCAAGTGTAGACATATGGGTTCACCTCGGTCTGCGGATCGCTGTTGCCATCAACACATCCTGTAAACACACCCTGCGTGCAGGATCCTCCATCAGGACAGCATCCAACAGCACCATGCTCAACGTCCACCACGCAATGCGAGCCCGCGGAACAAGTAGCCGGCAGAGCGGGGTCTCCTCCTACATAGCCGCAAACGGTGTTGAGCTGTCGTCGCAGTAGATACCCATCGTCGGGGGCGGCCGTCGCAGCGAGAGGATACGGCAGAACGTTCAGCTGGTGGTACTCGACGGTCTTTGTCGGGTACGGCAGCGCATAACCGGCGGCGAGGTTGGCGATGCTGGAGAGGACGAGCAGCGGCGGTAAGCGTGCCATGAGATCGGCGGGGGTCATGATCTGAAGTCCCGTGATCTCATCCAAACATGGTCCGGCGGGCGGTCGCGCTTGAGGTTATCGATTTCGCTTGAACAGGCAGGGTACTCTCGTAGCGTAGCGTAGGTAGGTAGGTAGGTAAAGTGGGCGGGCTTTGTTGATGGTTGTCGATCCTCAAAAAAGAAGAAAAGAAGAAAGAAAGAGGAAGCCACGTCGGGAGAGGAAAAATGCGTGACAGCAGAAAAGAGGATAAAATCAATCAATAACCGGTGAGCAATGCAATGATGTAACAAGGGGGTGATGGAAGGGAAGAAGAGAAGAAAGAGAGAAGGAGGGAAAAAAGGCCCTTGAACGAAGGGGGGCTGTAACACACGCACGACCACGGCAGTTTACGAGGTATCAAACAGGGCCACTTCTGCTGGACTGGGCTGTCTCTGAGATGTGGGCTGCTGATACTGGCTGGTTGTTTCGCAAGGTAGGTAGTTTGGTTGCTAGGCCAGGAAGCTAGACCCAGAGGCAGGGCAAGGGGATCTTTCTATCTGTTTTCTGCTGGGGATCTCCCTGCCTCTCTCTTTCTTCCCTGTGACGCCAGGGTCAAGCCCGGGGGGGAAACCGTTTAAAGTGCTGGCAGCTTGGAGGGGTCTCGTTGCACCGGCATCCGACGCTGTGACGGCGTCTCCCGGGGCGACTTGGGATCCAATCGTGAGGGCCGTTGGAGGGGAGGCTGGGCCGGGGTCACGGAGGCCCGGCGGGGGTGGTTGGGATGAGAAGATGGGGAGATTGAAGAGATGGCTCCGTTGTCGACGGAGGAGATACTCAGTACGGAGTAGACAATGCCAAGCCAAGTAAACACGACTGGTATGGACGTGGAATAACACAGCAACCGGCCAAATTACATTACTTGCATCAAATGTCTGAGAGTCTGGTGGCTGTCCCTGGATCTTGATGTGAGCCTCCTTCAGGCCCTCTTTGGGCTTTCCTCCCCTTGACTTAACTTGACTCGCTGGCCACGTTGGCATGCTTGTCTCACTTGGTCCCACACCCCTCGTTGTTTGGGTCGATCTTGTGCATGCACTAGCATCGAGATGGTTGCATCTTGTGCACCTCATCCTGTGTATCCATCCCTTTCGAGGTCCAACCCTTCTCACTCTTGCTCGGGTCGTACAGAGATTTCATGGCCGGCAGTGTGTAGATCTGTTGCGAACCTTTGCAACTCATTCTTCCGTACCTTGCACTCATCGTCGATACCTGAACTGTTAACGTCATGGTCCATGCATCAGCTGACACACCTATCGCTCCATCCCGGATCCTCTTGGTGGCAGTGTTAGCATGCTGTGCTTCTAAATCGGGATACACAACTCAACTCATACGACGCTTGAGCTGTCCTCGCCTGCATCATGATACAATTATTGTAGAAAATACGATACGATGACCGAAACAATTATTCCTCCTCTCTATGGTTGATTATCCATAATGATTCCTCCTGCACAAAAGCCGGTCCCATCCACATCATATTGCCCACTCACACTCAGATGCATTCCTGGCTGAACGCCGCGCCACTCACAAAGCACAGCAAAGATGCATACCAGGAACAACCCAGCCCTGACTCGGGTCCAAAACCTTTCCCAGACGCCTCCTACAGCAACTCTCGACCGCTGGCCGGTCGACCCTCGTCGATGAATCCATTCTCGAGCTCGTACGAACCCTGCTTGCGGGCCTTCTTGGCCGCCTTCTTCTGCTCCTTCTCCCGCTTCTTCTGCTGCTTCAGAGCCTTCTTCTCCTTGCGGCTGAGGCGGGGGAACTCGCTGTCGGGCCCACGGAGGACAAAGCCTGGGTGCATCACGTTGAGAAGCACGAGTGCGAAGAGGATCGGAAACGCATCGAGTCCGAGAGGGTAGCCTTCGTGGGTGAGGAGCTCATTGTGTTCGTCAACGCCGGGGCCGAACTCGACGAGACGATAGACGATTCGGATCTCGGGCTTGTTAGCTTCATGTCTCGTTTATACAACAGGAAGCACTTACGATGATCAGGATCAGGACAAGAAGCATGGTCCAGATGAGCCACTTCATCCGGCCAATGTCGCGACCCTCAATCTCCCTGAGCTTATAGTAGAAGAAGGCAGTGATGCCGCTGAAGATGACGATGATGCCCAGCTGAGCGCCGACGCCTGCCATGTAGATCTTTTGTCCGATCCGAATCAGGTTCTGGTCTCCATCATTAGAGAGCAGACTTCCACCGCCGCCCTGCACAAGGAACAGGATGACATCGATCCAGACGAAGATGACGGTCATCCGAATGGCCTTGATACCGAGCAGCTTGCGGTCGGGCATTCGAAAGTATATCATGCGCGCGACTGCCATGTACACAAAGGCATTAAGCCCTGTTTCTGTCAGTTGTTGGCCGAGGCTGCGGGACGCGCCGCTACTCACACAACGGAGCAAGCAGGAAGAATAGCTGCCCCCAAAGGACATACTGAAAGTTCTGCTGAGCTCGACTTCCTAGGGTCTTGAAGGTGAAGCCTATCGTCTCCCAAACTGCACCCATGATGACGACCCAGCAGAATCGCTGAGTTGCGTTAGCAATGGTGATCCCAAGCAACTCAAGATGCCAACCTTTTTGAAGATGATGGCCTGCGCGATATGGGCCAACGTCGTCATGCCAAAGAGCACGCAAAAAGCAAGGTTGGCAGCGAAGCTCGGGTCGAAGAAGTAGTTGGAGTTGCAGGCATCGATAGGAACACGGCCATATTTGCCAGGCACCGCAGTGGTGCAGCTGGCTGTTGCTGAAGATGATACCGTAGAGGTAGGCACATGTGTGGTGGTGGTGACCATGGTGTATAAGTCGTCGAGGGGCGTCTAAGTGAAGCCGTCTTTAATCTGGAGACTAAGCTGTGGCTGTCTGCCTGTCTGATGGCCAAGCATTTTGAACATCCTTCTCGAAGCCTTTATGTATTTCTTCAGGACTCAATCTTTACGATGAATGCTGCGTTTGGCGAGGTTTGAACATTTTTGGAACTTGACTGAGGCTCAGGCAGAAGTTGCTGGAGAAGGGTGACCGGGGTTTGCTTGGTCGAGACGCGCGTGCTCGCCAATGCTCGCCAAAGCTAAGGCAAGGCTTCAGCCAACAAGAGCGCCGAGAATGCGACGTGGATGGGACATGGAGTAAGCGGACTCGGGCCCGATGTCATGTAGGGCTGACAGATGGCGCTTCTCAAAGGGCTGGACCTGTCTCTGGGCTCATGAAATGGCTGAGGAAATCTGCCTTTTTGGCGAGCTGGGCCGTTGGAGGCTCTTAAATCATTTCAAGGCTCGGGCTGTGAAGTTGTCGTTGAGACGGGTGAGCGGCCATGGGTGATTCCGAACTGCACCACGATGAACTTCAGTTGTTCGTACTTGACGGTGTTACAATTGCTTATCTCCAATATTACTCCGTACTCCTCAGCCCTTTGCAAGATCGATTTCGATTGGTTTGAACCACTGTCGCTTACTGCAATCGATATTCGATGCTTGCGTATGCCATGACACGGGTTGACGACGCCTTTGTCAAGAGATGCATTCTAGACCATTATCAAGGCTTGTTAAGCCTCCGAGCACGTGGCTCATGGAGATGAGATCCAGTCTATATTTACTCTTCTCTGTGTTTTAAATCGCAGCCTCCTAAAGTCGGTGTGGTGTGATACGTTGCCAAGACGCGTAGGCCATACGAGCAGTACGAGACGGCCCCAGATCAGCTTGTAGGGCTGAGAATTAAAGCTTTAAAGAAGAGCATTCGTCGTTGTATTTTGCAGTATCTAACGGATCTACATCACGTTATTCAACGGGGAGGCTTTGCGGCGGTTAGATTGTGGCTCAACCTGAAACCGAATATGAAGCAATTTGACTTTGAGGGGTTCGCGGAGCACAAGCATTGTGGTGTCGCTATGACGGAGTTGAATGAGGGAGGGCCTTTTTGTCTTGTCAGTATTGCAAAAGCGGTGACTGTGTGTGAGTGAACCAATTGAGGTTCGTAGTGCTTCCTTTCCCCTCTTGTGGACTTTCTTTGTATTGTTCTGAATGACCTCCTCCTCGTTCGATCATCACAGACATTGCCTCCCCCCCACCCGCCAATCTTTGATTGATGATCCAATATCCGCAGGCCTAGCGACAGTGACAGGCCTCTCCCACTGGCGCCTCGAGGACCCTTGTTCTCCACCACTCGCAAGACGAACCCTTGGGAAGGGACCCTTGCTCCGTGGGTGGCCATCGCCAGCCTCTGGTTGGGGGCCATTTTCCTGGGCGAAAACCTGGCACACGGCTCGCCTTCTCACGCCTAGAGCGCTAAGCTCGGTCGACGAGCCTCTTTCTTTCTCGTCCATCTGTCTCTCTTCTCTTGTTTGCTTCAAGGTAAACGCCCTGGGTAGTCGATCGACGGGCCATTGACTTGACCGGCGCGTGCACAGGCCAGCAAATCTCGAGGAAACCACCTCGGTGCTGCCTTCCTCCCCCTCATCTCCGCATCCCAACCATCCCTCGTGGACTACCTACCTCTGGGTACCTTATCCGCGTAAGGGTCCAAGAATCAAACTTGTTCCCTTTTTATTCACTCTTCCTTCTTCGAAAGGGAGCTCCCTTATCACCCCCATCTCCTAGAGCCCGCGCCTCTACGGAGGATTCATCCCTCATCTTGGATCAAGCAGCATCTATTATTGCTATTGCGACGTCATCATGCCTATCAAGGTCAAGTCCAAGAAGCTCGCTGCCCCTCGCGAGGGAAGCCCCGTGTCCATCCGCCCCGACTGCGAGTACGATCTGCCCGACATTGCCTTCGACGACAGCTTCCGCGACGTGGTCAAGAAGCTCTCCCTGTGAGCGAACCCTTCGATTGAACCCTTGGAGGCGTGCTAACGCGTCGTGACTCCCTAGCTACTTTGTCGATGCCATCGAGCTGCCCAGCACCTTTGAGCAGCTTAGGACCACGCCTGCGGGGGCTCCTCTGCGCATTCTGGTGGATCATCTCACGGCCACCTGCACCAACCCTGCCATTGTCAATGCTCTTCTGTACGTATCGCTTTCGTGATTCCGCCCTTTTGCAATGTGGTTGCTTTAAACTGTTCTCCCATGCTGTGGCGTGCATACGCTGCAGGGGAAACAGACCTTCGCCGACACCTTTGGTCTCCTGACTATCACTACACCAATCACAGCCTTACTCACCCCAACTTCAGCTGTTGCAGCACTATGGTTGCGTCAACCTTCTAGCACATCTCAGCACTAAGATGGAAACTCCTCACTGACTGGAACTGCAGAGCACTCAAATGGCATTATGCTTCCTCTTCAGAACACCGCACCCTGGGGGAATCTCGAGCAGATGCTTGTGAAATTGTTGCATGGCGTTTCCTGACTCGACTATCTGAGCGTGAGGCAGTTGATTTCTGCCTCTACGAGATTCCCGATCTAGACGACACCGACGAGGATGAAGAAACAGGCAACGGTCATGCTCGCGACGAGGAGGCCGGGGAGGCATCTCCCCTGCTCTCCCACCTCCGATCTATTGACAATCGTCGCCGTGGACCGGGCCCTGCTGGCAGCAGCATGAAGCGCAACCAGCTTCTGAGTTCTCTTTCCCGACTGACTATGACCTCGGACGAGAATGATGATGAGGAAGAAAACGACCCTACTGCTCCTTTCAAGTGCCTCAATGCTCTTGAAATCGCTGCCATTGCTAATGCCAAGCGCTTCCTCAGCCAGCACATTGTTCAGAAGATTATTACCGCCATATGGAGCGGTGATCTCATCTTCTGGGACAGTCTGTCTGTTCACTCAACCAAGAAGCCTCGCTTCTACAACCCTCGCACTGCTGACCCCTTTTCCCGTCTACGGGTGCCAAAGTACCTCAAGAGCTGGGAGGTGCTCTTCTTCTGTATCTTCTTGGCCCTGTACTACTCTGTGCTCATTGTTCGGGACGAGTCTCGTCTCACCATTCCCGAAGTCATCCTCTTTTTATGGATAGCAGCCTTTTTCTACGACGAGCTTAGCGAGTGGCTCGATGCGGGCTCCATCTTCTACGCCACTGACATCTGGAACTTGTTTGACATGATAATGATCACGATCGGTTTCACCTTTGCTATTCTGCGTAAGGAAACTACCCCATTTTCCCCAAGGATGAGAAACTAACATGACGCAGGAATCATCGGCATCACCCAAGACAGGGTGGATCTGAGTGACCTCGCTTTTGACATCTTGTCTCTTGAAGCTCTCTTCATGATTCCTCGCATCTTTTCCATCCTCAGTCTGAGCCCCTACTGGGGTACTCTTATCCCTTGCTTGAAGGAAATGGGCAAGGACTTCTTTAAATACATGGTGCTCGTTGTCGTCGTGTATTGCGGCTTCCTGACGACGTTTTCGCTCGTTGGCCGCGATGTCTTTGCCTTCAAGTCGATGGCGTGGATCCTAACAAAGATATTCTATGGTTCAGCCCCTATTGGATTCGAGGTGATGAACCAAATCGACCCCTTCTTTGGACCGCCCCTGATGATCATCTTCATCACGCTTTCGAGTTTCCTGTTGATGGGCTCCCTGACTGGTATGCTGTCCAACAGCTTCTCGCGGGTTATCACCCACGCTAAGGAGGAGTATCTGTACGTGTACAGCGTCTACGTCCTGGAAGCGTCAACCAGCAACAGGCTCACCCACTTTTTCCCGCCCTTCAACCTGCTGGCCTTTGCCATCTTCAGGCCTTGGCGTCTCATCTTTTCTGCTGACGAAAAGTTCCGGGCTGGACGCATTATACTCCTCAAGGCGACTCACTGGCCGATTGTCGGAGTAATCAAGCTATACGAGATGTACCGTAGGCCGGGTGTCGATGAGTTTGCTGGGTTCAAGGGACCTCAACATTCGACGCGGCGCAACGGCAGGAAGAGCTTGGCGGCGAAGCGGTCTACCTCTAACGTCGGACGCCGATCGCTGCTGTCACCTAGAGGACGAGTCAACGGCCGCGACTTGGAACGACCAGAGGACGATGTGGAGGCACCGACAGCGGCGGAGTCACAGCTTAGCGAGCTGAACCGCAAGGTCGACCAGCTGACGGCGTTGGTTTTGGCATTGCAAGAGAAGCAGTCGGCTAGCACAAGTGGCAAGGGGAGTGGAAGCACGAGTGAGGACGTCGACAGCAGCACCGCCTAAACGCGGGCTTTGACGATCGGGCCGGTCCGCATGAGGCTCAGTGTTGACTCTTCCTGGCCGGGTCGTGTCGGTAGAAGTGACAGTGGAGAGAGGAGGGAGGCCGGGAAGGGTTCCAGAAGTCTTGATGTGTGGACAAGGCGCTCTACTGAATGGATCCCACCCAGTGTGGGGAGCTCTGGTGGGGAGACGGAGAGCGACGGCTCTGGTGTCAGTCAGTCAGTCGGCCAGTGTTGTGGTTGTGGACCTCATCGGTTAAGAATGAGTTACGACGACGTGGGATGCTAACGACCCTAGACATGATACATTTGCTTCTTTTCTTGCATTGCTACCCGTTGGTCTCTTGATTAGAGATGGTCGTTGAATAGTTAGGAGTTAGCGCACTAGATTGATAGGTTAAATTGCATATCGTTGAGATCGGAAGACGTGTTGACTCGAGATCGGGGGCTTGTGCCGAAGCATAGGTTTGAAGGATCGGTTGGAACAGTGTGATTGGTACTAACATGCATACTTGTGCATTGCTGGGCTGTTGTTTGGGATATCGTGTGTCGTCAGGGTGCCTGACCTTGGTGGAGGATGGACCTCGAGATAAAGCCGGTGTATGCCGCCGAGAGTCCCAGGGCAAGGAGACGAACTGGGGAGGAGCAGGGCCCTGCATGATGAGCTGGATCTCCGGTCGGGATAAGCCACCGGGCCCCTAATTGAGACCGATAGGATGGGCGTTGAGTGAGATGGGGGATGTGTAAGTGGTGGTTTTGCAGGCGCGGCAATCGTCGGCGTGGGGGACGTACGTGGGTGTAAGTGAGGGCGGTTGAGATTAGGTGATGGATTCGGTTTAGGGAGAGGTAGCGGCGGCTGAGATGAGGGTATTTTGTGTAAGGGGAGAATATATATATCAGGGCTTGGGTGAGGTTGTATATTACCGTCGTGTGACTGTGATACAAGTGTTGTTGTTCTTAAAAAACCTGGTTCAACTTACAGCCATCTACACGATTACATCACACCCACTGCCCCCTACGTCGTTCAGCCACAACAAGAAAATCGCATTCCAATTTGAAGTCTAGACGATTTTATTCTTTTCTTTCTCGTCAAGGACTTTTCTTTCTCTCTCGCCTGCTTCATTCCTTCCGAGACTCATCTTCTCTCTCTCCGAGACAAGCCGCCTCTCTTCGGTATCCCGCTCCGAACCGACGACACCCCCCCCCCCGGGGAAAGCAGCACAACTCACCGACGGCGAACGTGAACAGCCCCGCCGATCTCGGCGCCCCCGTGGTTCGTTCACTTGCAGCCCAACCAGCGCCGTCGCATTACCCACTGGGGGTAGATCTGTATCGCGGGAGGGCTCTGACTGACGTCGGGAGACTTGTCCGGGGACAGCAGTGTGTGTGTGCCTGGTTTTTTTAGTCTTGAACTCTGAAAGCCAAGCTTATTCCTCTCTCATCCTCTCTTTACCTTGTCTATTTTGTTTGCGAGGGAACAAAAAAAAGAAGGGGAAATGGCAGACTCTACAGTCGTCAAGGATTCGGGCCCGCAAGCTGGAGGAGGATCCCAGCAGGGTGGCCATCGTCATGCAGCTACAGCTGCTGCGCTTGCTTTGTCCGGGACAGCTACACCCGAACAGGTCAACAACACCAAAACCACGACATCAACATCGTCAACATGGAACACCAAGAATCTAGGGTTCCGAGTCCTTGCCGATGCAGCCTCTGCTGCGAGCGCGGCGTCTCTCGTCGCGCCCCTGATTGCAATTATTGACCGGTACGTTTCATCAAATTGATAGCTTCATGTATAGCACAACTAACAAAAAAAAAACTCCAGCTCCATCATGGAAAACGCTTCTGGTCGCAACACCCTCGCCGCGTCAATCAAGTCCTCCCTCCG